>JAJJWW010010339.1:0-19086 GCA_023531295.1 Papaver armeniacum
AATGATTGAATTGACTTTGTTGAGAAGTAATTGCTCGACGTTGAGTTGTTAATCTTTGTTGTCCGCTTGACGTAAACCTTGTTTTTCAATCATGATTCGTAAAACTTTTTTTATATTGATAGAATTGTGAAACACCTTGATCCCATAAGTGTGACATGATTATAGAGTCAAAGAGTGGGAAGTGGAAATCGTGTTAAAACCAGTTGCTTCATCGTAAGCGAGAGACTTGGTTGATTTTCCATCCACTACTTTGCTAACTCCTCCAACCGACAGCACGACTTGCTCACATTCTCATCGTGTGTATGAACACACGCGCCGCAGAACCGCTCCACCAAAACCCTAGTTAATATCCCCCATGTAAACACGATTGATGTCTTGTGATTGCGAGTAAGTAAGGCAGACGTGTATTTAGTTAGTCGCTTGCCAACTTCATGGGACGATGAGTCCTTGTATTCCGAAATCGAACGTGATTTGCTAATGCCCAGCCTCTTGAACGTGTATCATTGAGATAGAGGTACGATTCTCAAGTAAATGTTGATAGTTAAGGTGAGCTAATATTGCTCATTCGATGGATTGTTGAATATTGATAGTTGAACCAATATTCCTTAGTCTGAGCAAATGTTGCTCGTTTGATGAATTATTGGTAGCAGGACCAAATAAAATATTAATTTAAAATACTGGCAACTGAACCGAGTATAACTAATAAAAATGTTGATCATGGGATCAACGTAAAATTATTAGCGTTTAAATCTGGAATTACGAACCTTGGACTCGAAAACCCTAATTTCGATCATTTGATGATCAATTGATGATTTATTTAAAATCAACCACGGAGTGAAGGAGGGACCAGCTACATGGTACGATGGGTCGACCATGTAGCGCCCAGCACGCTCGAGTGAGCAAATACCAAAGTCTCTGAAGACCAATTCTTTGAAAGGATGATTAAATCCGGTTTAATCATTTTATTAAAAATAATGCTCGCTAAGGCCTTGGGTGATAAAACCTAATCAATTATGAAGAGATGAGGGACCACCAAGGGGTCATGAAACCGACGGTTGGTCACAGTATCGTATGATGACCGTTTTATGAAGTTCCAAAATTGTTTTCAAGAGTTTGAACCTAATATGACCAAATTAGGTCAAATGATGAAAGTATGTGGGACCGGCCTCTTGCAAGCCAAAGAGCCAACCTTGGTCGGTCAAGGTAATTAATATGCTCGTTTCACTAAAGTGCTCGCGTCTCAGTCCTGAGAATTTGATATTTTCTGGCGTGCATTTGAGCAATCATTTGAGAAAATATGAAGAAATCAAGGTTTTTGCTCAAACTGAGGAAACTTCATAAGATAAAGAAAATAATAATAATAAAATGAAGGAATCATGAAGTGTGGGACCGGCTATGGCTAAGGCGTGGCTGACACTAATTAGCCCGAAATCCCATGGCACTTTTTCCTAATTTTATATTATTTTTCATGATTTTAGGAAAATACCATGAAATCAAGGAGTTTGTTGAAATAAAGGAGTTTTCCTTGAAGTGAAGGAGTTTCATGAGATGAAGGAAACAAATAATATTAATAATAATAAAATAAGGCGTGTGGGACCGCTTGGGCATGGTCGGCCGGCTAGGGCCCTGGCCCCGTGAGTTTTCCCTAATTTTATGTATTAGTTCCATGAGTTGAAGGAAATATCATGAAATCAAGGAATTTCATGGGATGAAGGAAATAATAATAAAATAATAAGGAATGCAAGGTGTCTGACCGCTCACAACTAGGCATGACTGGTCCACTAGAGAGCTTGGTCCCGCACACCTTTCCTAATTATTTATTATTTCCTTGTGTTGATGGGTGAAAATTACTCCTGCCGAATTTGGTAATTTGGGGTGTGATGAGGAATGAATTTAAACCTACAACAAATGCACTTTCGCGCAGTGAGTGCTTGTAGATTCGAGAGATCAATCTCGTGCAAGTCCGGCCTAAACCAAGAAATGGCCGTTCTGAGACTTGTTTCGGTCACAAAGTGAAGGAGATGGGGTTGATCTTAGGGAGGGAAGCGAAGAAGGTGTTGAGATTGTGAAGGTGTTGGCTTGCTTATGACCAGATTTAAAATGGTTGAATGTGGGTATCAACACTTGGTTTTTGACTGTGAACTTGCCTTGTGTCTTTTCTTGTTGTTGGAAAATAGGGCTGAGAACCTATTTATACAAGTCATTGAGCCTCATTCACGTTTCTCGTGGGAAGTGGAGGTAGTGGAATGATGGAGTAGTGGAGTTGTGTGCCTGAATACACCTACCAGCCTTGCCCACTTTTCCCTGCTCATCTCTAACCGTCCATGACTCCCTAACACGTTCTTGTGATGGCGCGTTGCACGCCGCACGCCGTAAACCGCCGCACCAATACCCCAGAAGTATCCCGATTTGTGACATGATTGATGTCCGGAATGTGGATCGTGGATCCACGAAAGATAGCATGTAATGCTCAATTGAATAATCACAAGATTCGTAAAGTCGATACTTGTGCAAAGATCGTGTGTATTTTATGTGTATCGTGATTATGTGGTAAAGTGATGTGTAATGACTGCCACTAACCAAATAACTCCCGACTGTGGTTGTATAACCAAGTCGGTGAAGTCTGACGGATGAGATGATGATTGAGACACTCATCTCGGCGACCGCTGATGAAATTAGGTTTTTAAAGAGGCGCGCAAGCATCACTTCTGCCTTGGTCAAAACCAAGCATGGGAAGGATTTTGAGAGGACCGACCATACATGCGTGTTGACGGCATGATGGTGTAGGCGCCCGTATTCCGTTCCCTCATGAGAGCGCGATCCGGGCCACCAATTTGACCGTCAAAGGGGAGTGGTCGAGATTGATTTTGCGACGAAGTTTGATACCGCAAGAAGCCGCGCGCCATACTCCTTTCCTACAAGCATTTTCCAAGACGACGACCCAGCTTGGCCTGGGTCTTGGCCGGTTGGTTTGGCGTGAAGACGGTAGGCCGACGTTCATGCCTATGTCTTACCGTCTCATGAAACGTGATCTAAGCCACCCAACTCGTCCGGTGAAGTTGAGTGGTCGAGATTGGCTTTGCAGAAATCTCTTACCGCAAAGGAATTGGTAACCGCGTGTCATCCCAAGTTTGGCGCGCCCCAAGACGACTCCATCTTGGTCGGGCCTTGGTCGATCATACCACCGTAGGTGGTAGGTTGGTGTTCACACCTATACCTGATTATCCCATGAAAACGTGATCTAAGCCATCCAAATCATCCGGTGAAGTTGAGCGGTCGAGATCGCTTAGGATTTGGGAGGTGTAACCGCACGAGTTTGGGCGCGTTTTGGGTTGGCCGGAATGATGTGCCTTGGCCGACCGCAAGAGGAGGTAGATGGGCCCACGGTGGTCATGCCGGTGTGACCGACCCTTGCTCAATCTAATCTGTGACCCTCCATTCGTGCCGAGAAGATGGACGCGCGCGATGTCTTGAACCCTAATTTTGGCTTTCAAAGCCGCGCGACCATGCTCTTTCAAAGTGACGAATTTGTTGTAACCAATCATGGTTGGTTTTGACCGATCGGGTCGAGTGTGTAGGCGGTCACATGGTGATTGTGTCGACATGCTCCGGGCCCTTTGAGTCTACATCTACACCCTCCATCTATGCCTGCGAATGTGGACGGTTGAGACGTTTTACAAGACATGTAATATGCCGCAAACCCTAATTTAGGTTTTCCCGTCCATAATGCTTGGTATGGACGGTTTCTTGGCAAGCAAAGGCCAATGGTCGACCATGCGGGTTTGCTACGTGGGTCTAGGTGATGGAATTGATTGGGGTCATCCAATTCCATACATCGATCTTGGCAAGGGGTGATGGAATTGATCCGGGTCATCCAATCATGCTTGTGGAGTTGGATGACCGCGATCGATCATATCCGGCAAGCTAAGGCCGTGGGTATTCCATACCATGCTTAGGGTGATGGAATTGATCCGTGGGTCATCCAATCATGCTTGTGGAGTTGGATGATCGCAAGTTAAGATCGTATCATATCCGAGACCGATGACATAGTATCATATCCCAAGTCCGGATGCTCAATCGGGCTAATATAACACACCGAGAGGGGCTCAATCGGGCTAATATAACACACCGAGAGGGGCTCGGGCTAATATAACACACCGAGCATCACCGCACGGGTATTTCGTACATGGTTTCATTATAGTGCTTGGAGGTTCGTGTTACTCTATATATGAGTAACACTCAGTCTCATGCCACATCGATAATGATTCATTATAGTGCTTTGAGGTTCATGTTACTCTATAAGAGTAACACTACCATCATGCCACACCGATAATGAGTACAGAAATACAAGGTCGATATGAAATTCACAAGAAGGGATTGTTGCTACATGATCCATTCTTGGTGAATTAAGTGAGGGAATATCCAACACTTATAAATGGCTTTATCTTTTACAAGATGTCAGCGCATGATTTTTTTGGTTTTTTACAAATCTAACCTTGAATGAAAATCCACCATCAACATTAAGTCCCCTGCCTAGCACATAATGGTTACACTATTGTGTGGTAGGCATGAGATGGTGACAGTTAAAGATAAAACTTATGAGACAAAGTTAGATGTTACCAGAGAGACGGGTCGTCCCGCCCTTCGAGCATGTCACGTTCAAGAAACGTCCGGAAAGTGTTCCCCTAGCATGATGCTCTGCCTTGCTCGCCCTCGATCGACCTTGCGATGACCGCCTTGGCCGAGGGCTATTGCGCCGCTTCGTTCAATCGTGGGGATATGCCTAATCGATCGATCATTGCGCATGCTTCGTTCGTGGGGTTCTCGCGCCCGCTTGATCGAACGTGGGCTTGTTGTGTCCGCCGGTTGAAAGTGGGTCCACCGTGTACATGCTTCAAACGTCGGCCATGTGCTTCGACTGAAACCGGCCTTGCGTGTGCGCGCTTGAGACTTGAGCAATACAGGGTCTTGAAACTTATAATCTGAAATCAATACCGCATATACTTGAACGATGTTTGGACCGGTCATTGTGTGCTCCGGATGTGAGTTGTGTCTTGCCGTGTGTGACTACACTTCTCATGTGCTTTCATAGAAGTTCTAACTCCCCGTCTTTTATTTCATTGCGGTAGAAAGAAAAGAACTCCCGTTGATATATCTTCCGAAGATAATGCTTTGGTGGAAGTGTTGTGACTTCAAATACATGCCGAACATTGATGATGAGTTGTTCACCGCGCTCTCTCTACTATATGAAAATATTCGTTCCACAGATAACCCTCCTCCTATCGACTTGAGTGTTTTTTCATGCTCGCTGGATCCTCATGAAGGATGAATGAGACGCACGTTGAGCAATGAGTACATCAAAGACAACTTGACCGGAGCGCAGATTATTGGTGTAGCTTGAGTGTTGAAACGACTCGAGAGGATGTTAAAGTGGCTTCTTGTGCGAACGTTGAGGTAGATCCTGGAGAGAGTGTTGAAGCGAGGATTTCAAGTGAACAGGGGTCCCTGAGAGAGCATTGAGGCGGCTCTTGGATAGACCATTGAAGCGCCTTCGCCGGAGGAAGCGTTGAAGCGGAGCGGCTCTTCGCCCGATTTACCCTTGCGAATTCCATGATTCTTGACTGACCATCTTTCTCGTGTTGAAGAAGTCTTTGACTGAAGGTGAAGGAACTTCGTGCTGAGCCTCAGTCCCCAAGCGTGGTTTACATGGTTTGTTCGTAGTAAATCTGTTGACCTGGGGAGGATCATTATGAGGATCAGTCCCAGGTGTAGGAATCTCCATGACAGACCGTTCAATCTCGATGTCGCTCATTTGATCCAGTCCACGTAGGTCCGCGCGGCCGAAATACCTCTTTTCGAGTTGCGGCCATATCCGTTTGAGTCTTAGCAAGAACTTCCCGCTTCTCCATCAAGTCTCGAAATGGTAATGGATGGTGGTCCTCCTCTCGTCCCTCCGGCTCCTCATCCCGATGCGGGAGTGAAAGTTGTTGCCCGGGTGACTACCGGAGGCGTTACGCTTGAGGAGTTATCGGGATTTGCGGCCGCGGGTGACGGAGGTGTTCGCTTGAGGAGACGGGATTTGTGACGTGGGAGGTGTTACACTTGTTGGAATATCTCCCGCTACGCTGGCACGTGGTAGAAGTGACGGCTGCATAAGGTGTATTGACCACGGTAGCTCCGTAAATTATAGGACGGAGCCCCTTCTCGTATACCGTGTTACTCGCCAGAAGAAGAGGTTGAAAAGTTGCCTAAGGAACCAAATTTCAAGCAGAGTTGTACTTCAAAGGATGAAAGTCTCTCTTGCCCGCAGAAGGATGAGTTGTTGTTGAAGGACTTCCTTGAAAGATTGTAGCTACCGACTTGTTTTTCCTTTTAGATTTTTTTTTTTTTTTGAGTGATAGTGAGGATTTTCTTCGACTTAGGTCTTGAATAGGTAATTGAATTGGCTTATTTTGAGATAGTTTTGTGAACAAACTTTTTGAAAGAGATTATGTTAAATGAGGTTTGCATCTTGGTCATGAATGATTGCACATATATGAAGTTGCAAATGTTATGTAAAAGGGAGGTACGAATGGAAACAAACATGGCGTTTGATCACCGAGCCTCTTTCTCCACGTGCGGGATGCTAAGTCCCCAGTGAATTCTAAACTATCTTTCTTGTAAAGTTGTTGAGTAAAACTTACTTGCCTTTTGAAGCCTCACCATATCGACCGAGTAGCCTCTCTAAGAAAATCCTCCGCAAGCTATCTCTCGAACCGAGCTTCTCCCGAACAATGCGCTTCAAAGCGTTGCATTCACCGGGTGGGGTGATGAAGGAACCGATGGTAATGATGAGCACCTCGGATCCATTACTTGTTGATCGAGGGTGGGCGCTGCATCGGGGTAGCTTCAACTCTCCATTTCGCACCCACGTCTCTAGTAGCTCCGTGGATCTTCTTCACCGGGAAGGGGAAATGTAAGTACCTTGAGTCTAGCTTTTTTTGCGTTAGGCCGGCGTTGCAATGTCTCTCCGTGGCCTTGATGTGGAATAGAGATGAAGTTGGAAGATTTGTGGGTGTCATCATATCTGTGGGATCGCTTGCCTAGGTAGAGGGATGTGGAAGGTGTCGTAATGTCACCGCCGAGTGACCGGATTGAACGCTCCCATCCTCTGTATTCAGGCATTTCCTGATTGATTTCTCCTTCCTCAAGCGTTTCTTCACTTGGTTGGAAAGGTTGATGCATGATTGGACAGTCTTCCGTGCTTCAATAAGAGTTTTGAAATACAAATCTTCTAACAGGCTCCATAGGCTGCAGTGCTCCCTTTCTTTATCCGGCAGACATTGTAGTACTCCAGACAAGTCTTTTCTCCCGTGGAGTTTCCTCGATTCTCATTGTCGACCGGGCCATGTTGTTCATCTTTCCCGAGTCCCCCGTGATTACTTGCTCTTTTTCCTCTCCACCGGTAAAGGTGTGACTCCCGGCTAATGATTCAACATTTCTTGTGCTGCCTGAGTAGATGCTCGTCGACCCTTCTTGTAATTGTGCCGCTATATCATTCAAAAGGCGAAATGTCTCGCTCTGCCTCCTGGTGATAACGGCTTGATTTGCCAAGACATCCTCCAGCATTCTAGTTATGCTTCCCATGATATCTGAACCGCCTGTAGTTTCCGGATACATTGCGAGATGGAAACTGAAAAATTGAGGATTCAATTTTATGCAACCGATAGATCAATCTCCCACTGTGGTCGCCAATTGTTGATGGGTGAAAATTACTCCTGCTGAATTTGGTAATTTGGGGTGTGATGAGGAATGAATTTAAACCTACAACAAATGCACTGCGCGGTGAGTGCTTGTAGATTCGAGAGATCAACAGGCAAGTCCGGCCTAAACCAAGAAATGGCCGTTCAGACATTTGTTTCGGTCACAAAGTGAAGGAGATGGGGTTGATCTTAGGGAGGGAAGCTAAGAAGGTGTTGAGATTGTGAAGGTGTTGGCTTGCTTATGACTTGTAACAGAAAATGGTTGAATGTGGCGGTATCAACACTTGGTTTTCGTCTCGAACTTGTCTTGTTCGTCTTGTTTTTCTTGTTGTTGGAAAATAGGGCGGAGAACCTATTTATACAAGTCATTGAGCCTCATTCACGTTTCTCGTGGGAAGTGGAGGTAGTGGAATGATGGAGTAGTGGAGTTGTGTGTCTGTAATACACGACCGGTCTTGCCCACTTTTCCCGTTCATCTCTAACCGTCCATGACTCCTAACACGTTCTTGTGATGGCGCGTTGCACGCCGCACGCTGTAAACCATGCACCAATACCCCGATAAAGTATCCCCAGTTTGTGACATGATTGATGTCTGGAATGTGGATCGTGGATCCACGAAAGATAGCATGTAATCTTGAATTGAATAATCACGTTATTCGTAAAGTCGATACTTGTGCAAGATCGTGTGTATTTTATGCGTGTGTACGTGCATTACGGTGTGGTAAAGTGATGTGTAATGACTGCTCACTAACCAAATAACTCCCGACCAGGGTTGTATAACCAAGTGGTGAAGTCGGACACTCCGATGAGATGATGATTGAGACACTCATCTGCACCGCTGATGAAATTAGGGTTTTTAAAGAGGTGCGCAAGCATCACTCTTGCCTTGGTCGAAACCAAGCATGGGAAGGATTTTGAGAGGACCGACCATACATGCGTGTTGACGGCATGATGGTGTAGGCGCCTGTATTCCGTTCCCTCATGAGAGCGCGATCCGGGCCACTCAATTTGACCGTCAAAGGGGAGTGGTCGAGATTGATTTTGCGACGGAAGTTTGATACCGCAAGAAGCCGCGCGCCATACTCCTTTCCGGCGCATTTTCCAAGACGACCTAGCTTGGTCGGTCTTGGCCGGTTGGTTTGGCGTGAAGACGGTAGGGCCGACGTTCATGCCTATGTCTTACCGTCTCATGAAACGTGATCTAAGCCACCCAATTCGTCCGGTGAAGTTGAGTGGTCGAGATTGGTTTGCGGCAGTAAATCTCTTACCGCAAAGGAATTGGTAACCGCGTGTCATCCCAAGTTTGGGCGCGCGCCCCAAGACGACCCATCTTGGTCGGTCTTGGTCGATCATACCACCGTGTAGGTGGTAGGTTGGTGTTCACACCTATACCGATTATCCCATGAAAACGTGATCTAAGCCATCCAAATCATCCCGGTGAAGTTGAGCGGTCGAGATCGGCTTTAGGATTTGGGAGGTGTAACCGCACGAGTTTTGGGCGTGCGTTTTGGGTTGGCCGGGAATGATGTGCCTTGGCCGACCGCGTGAGGAGGTAGATGGGCCCACGGTGGTCATGCCGGGTGTGACCGACCCTTGCTCAATCTAATCTGTGACCCTCCATTCGGCCGAGAAGATGGACGCCGCGATGTCTTGAACCCCGATTTTGGCTTTCAAAGCCGCGCGACCATGCTCTTTCAAAGCGGACGAATTTGTTGTAACCAATCATGGTTGGTTTTGACCGATTGGTCGAGTGTGTAGGCGGTCACATGGTGATTGTGTCGACATGCTCCGGGCCCTTTGAGTCTACATCTACACCCTCCATCTATGCCTGCGAATGTGGACGGTTGAGACGTTTTGCGGCACATGTAATATGCCGCAAACCCTAATTTAGGTTTTCCGTCCATAATGCTTGGTATGGACGGTTTCTTGGCAAGTTGTAAGGCCAATGGTCGACCATGCGGGGTCGGGTTGTGTGTATTCCATACCGCTTGGGGGTGATGGAATTGATCATGCTTGTGGAGTTGGTCATCCAATCATGCTTGTAGGGGAGTTGGATGGTCATCCAATCATGCTTGTGGAGTCGATGATCATATCATATCCGGGCAAGCTAAGGCCGTGGGTATTCCATACCATGCTTAGGGTGATGGAATTGATCTCGTGGTCATCCAATCATGCTTGTGGAGTTGGATGATGCGATCAGATCATATCAGGAGACCGATACAGTCAAGTCCTGGATGCTCAATCGGGCTAATATAACACACCGAGAGGGGCTCAATCGGGCTAATATAACACACCGAGAGGGGCTCGGGCTAATATAACACACCGAGCATCGGCTGTCACGGGTATTTCGTACATGGTTTCATTATAGTGCTTGGAGGTTCGTGTTACTCTATATATGAGTAACACTCGAGTCTCATGCCACACCGATAATGATTCATTATAGTGTTTGAGGTTCATGTTACTCTATAAGAGTAACACTCGGCCGTCATGCCACATCGATAATGAGTACAGAAATACAAGGCTGATATGAAATTCACAAGAAGGGATTGTTGCTACATGATCCATTCTGGTGAATTAAGTGAGGGAATATCCAACACTTATAAATGGCTTTATCTTTTACAAGATGTCAGCGCATGATTTTTCTGGTTTTTTACAAATCTAACCTTGAATGAAAATCCACCATCAACACCTTGATATGAAGGAAACACCATAAAACTGAGGAGTTTCCTTGAAACGAAGGAATTTTGTTCAAATGAGGGAATTTTCATGAGATAAAGGAAAATAATAAAAATATGATAAAATATAAAATTGGGCGTGGGGTAGCCACGACACGCACTGGGTCGGCCAGTGGGCCCAGTCCCCCAGCGCCTTGATTAATATTTTATTATTTATTATTTTCTTCCTATTTTGCATAGGTTCATCGTTCCTTCGTATTTTGGAATGCTCGTTTGTGCATTCAGGTGCTCGTTAGTGCGTGCATTATTGATGAGTACACTTGCACCATTTTAGTGGGATTACTCGATAGTGGCTCAGATCCGTGTGTTGAATATTTATTACTAACCCATGGAATTCTATTTGGGAAGAACCATGAATTGAAGTAATAAAATATTATGAAAAACGTAGAATATTTTTAGTGATTGATTAATGAATCTAATGATTTAGAAATAATTAATTGATGGCTCTATACTAGTACGATCGCCTATGAGCATTAATTATTCAGAATTAAGCGATGTGAGCTTGTTGAAATGTCATATTTCTTTTATATAGTCGGGAAAACATTGTTACATCTCAAGGCGTTATTGCTCTATACTAGCAGGCAAGCTATCTAGGAGCCGTCCAATCTTTCGATTCTATATAGAAGTAATTACTGAAATTGCTCAGTATTTATGAGATATGTCGTTGCCTCAGCTGAGAGACTACATATCCACATATTCTCCGAAAGATAGTATTCTCGATCGGAGGTTCTTGCGGCACGAGATTTCATGCTTTCAATGAGAGACATGAGCCTCAATATTCATCGATTCTTTGGATCGGAGTATGTACAATTATGGTTTTCGATTTTAGCCTTTGTCGAAAATCCACCATCTACAAAATGTACTTGCAGGAGTACTTTTGATTTGAGAGATCAATCTGCAATCCTGGGCATAAACCAAGAAATGGCCGTTCAGGGCTTGCTTCGGTCACAAAGTGAAGTAGAAGGTTTGGTCTTAAGGAGGGAAGCGAAGAAAGTGTTGAGACCGAGAATAGTTGATTCTAGAAGTGTGGGTGTTTAAGTGACTTGTATCACAAAGTTGAGCTGGATAGGTTTGAATGGAAAGCTATCATATGATTTCTGGATGTTGTATTGTTCTCCTGACCAAAACTTGTTGTTTGGTGGAAAATAGGTGAGACCTATTAATACAAGTCGCAACAAAACGTACCCTGGTCTCTTAAGAAGTGGAAACGATTGAGTGGTGGAAGAATGGAGTAACGGGCAATTGCCCTGGAATTTATGTTTCCATAATGAAGGATACGTTTACACCATTACTTCTTGCCATTACTAACCGCCCCGCTTTATGACACTTTCTATAACGGGCGTACATACGCCATTTGTAATCCATGAGACCAATACCCCGATGAGTATCCCCATTTGTGACATGTTTTGATGTCTCGAGTGTTTTCGTGGAAAACATGTAGCACTTTAAAATTGAGAGGCTTGTCGTAGGTAAATAGCATATGTGATGCTAGGCTCGTTTTGGCTAGTCGCCTAAAACTTGTCACAAGCTCAACGGCTCGGTGGCGAATTTCGATGGCTGAGATTACATCTCATAAGGAAGAGTGGCCATTGATTATGGATGCATCTTGTTGTATAGCGAAGTGGCGCCATTGGCATAGTCGTCAGGCGTTTGCTCGACCTGACATGATTAATTAGTGCGGGGAGACTCTTGATCAATCTCCCCTATTAATTGCTAATCTTTGCGTCGCCGATAAATGGTTCTTCCTTACGCATCATGGATGGTTGTGAAGTTGGATCTGGCGTCGCGACTTGGTCTTACGGCGTTGTGACGGCGTAGCGGGTGATTTGGTAGTCTTGCTTCCGAAGATGGTGACGGCGTCGGCAACAGGCTGCTTTCGATAGTCTTCGGATCGGAAGTGGAGTGTTGTAAATCTTCTTGGGAGGTTAGGATGTTTCTCCGGGATTCGATGAATTGGCATCATAGTCCGGGGAGTAAGGGGATGATGAAGCGGCTATGCGAACGGTCTTGTTGTTGAGTAGAGCCTTCATACATTGATGGTAAGTCGATGGGACCACCTTGTTGTCATGGAGCCACGGTCGCCCAAGTATCATGTGATAGTCGGAGTTCTTGTTCGATCATGAAATTTCACTTTCGATTGAATTGTCCCTACCCTCAAATCTACATACGCATATCCATATGTATGGCTTTGGCTTCCTTCAAATCTTGTCATTAGGATGGGATGGAGAATGATTTTACCTTGTGGGAATCGGCCATCCCAAGGGTCTTCATAGTGACGACGTTAGGTGGAAGTGCTGTGTCAATCCGAGAGCCCTCCTAAATTCGATGCCTTTGATGAAACCGGTCACGTACAATGCCCGATTATGTCCTTCATCTTCCATGCGATCTTCTTCTCCAAAAGTGATGTTGTCGATCGAATGTTCGGACACCGGGAGACTTCTTCAACTCTTTGGGGTTGGTGGAGTTATTTGCACGTCGAGATGATAGCCCCGGGTGAGTGCGGCAAACGTGTGTCGTATCTTGCTCCTTGGAAAAGTGTAAAAGTTCACACAGATTTTCAACCAATTGTGCAACTTCCTGCTCCACTGGCTTCTCATAAGTGGTAAAACTATTGGTTTGAGGCAGATTATCATTCAGAGCAGTTGGACGTTCCACCACCCTGCTCCACGTATTCTTGTTACATGTACTAGGCGGGTGAACAGGTTTTGATTCTTTGCTTTCAACCTTTGCACGTTTCTTGACAAATTGTTTTGCCTCCGCGCTAGTTCGGTCAAAGTAAGGATTTCTCCATCGTTCGTTTCGACGGAGATAAATGGAGTTGTGAAATATGACAATTCATTGTAACCGAGAATTGTTTGAAGGAGTATGTGGAACGTTACCATTCGAGAGTGCAGTTTGGGATCTGGAGTGGTTGAATTATTCCTAAGACCAACCATCTTGTGAAAGCTTGAGATTACAACCGATAGATTAATCTCCCCTTTGTGGTCGCCAATCTGTGGATGGGGAAAAATGATTTTTAAGTTTTACGGAATTGAAGAGTTGACCGTATGGAGACTCCTTGAACCGAAGCGAAATGTTGAACCTCACACGAGATGCACTGCAAGAAGGGAGTGCTTTAAGTTCGAGAGATCAATCTATAAGACTCGGCCTAAACCAAGAACAATGGCCGTTCAGTCAATTCGGTCACAAGAGAGGATGGGTTGATCATAGGAGGAAGCTGAGAAATGCGTGAGATCAATGGTGATCTAAGATTGTAGGTATGTTGTGAATTCATTGTAAGAACGCTCTGAATGATTGAATTTTGCTCAATTGAGAGTGATTTCTCTGAGTTCGTGTAGACGAAAGATTTCATGTATGAACTTTGATGAGAAATTGCTCGTTTTTGGCGAATGTTCGAGTGTTCGAATCTTGTTCTTTCAATTAGGATTCAGAGACATTTTATAATGCTGGAGTTGAAAACACCATGATCCCATGAAGTGTGTGGTTCTTTGGAATCGAGAGAGTGGGGAAGTGGGAAATCGTGTTAAAACCGATTTGCTCATCGTGCGGAGACTTGGTTAATTTTCCACCCACTACTTTGCCGACTCTTCCAAGGCCCAGTTGCACGACTTGCTCATATTCTCATCGTGGGTGAACACATGTGTCGTAGACCACCAGACCAAAACCCTAGTTAATATCCCCCCATGTGACATGATTGATATCTCGTGATTGTGGAGTCAGTTGCTGACTTTGTGGGACGATGAGTCCATGTATTGTTGAACTGAACATGTTTTGAAAATGTTCGAAATTCATGAATCAAATATGTCTCTTTGAGACGAGGTATTATTATGTTGATTACCTAAGACGAGAGCAAAGTTGTGTTCTTTGAATTGTCGAATAATATTGATAGTTGAACCAATATTCTTGAATACGAGCAAATATTGATGGTTCGAAAGCAAATATTGCTAGTCCGAGGAATATTGCTAATTTGAGCAAATATTGCTTAGGTTTGAAAATATTGCTCGTTTGATTAATTGTGGTAAGCGAGGACCAAAATAAATATTAATTTAAGATCTTTCTGGTGAGTAAAATAAATAAAAACATTGATCATGAAATCAACATAAAATTATCGGAGTATTTGAATCGCTCGAGAATCATGTTTCTACAGAGCTACGGATTCAAAACCTTAATTTTATCCAAATGATGATTTATTGCAAATCAATCACAGAGTGAAGCAGGACCGGCTACATGGGATGACGAGTCCACCATGTACGCCGAGATGCTCGAATGAGCAAAATACCAAAGTCTCTTAGAGGACAGTTGGTGAAAGAATGATTAAATCTTTGGTTTAATCATTTATTGGAATAATGCTCGTGTGAAGCGACAAATAATAAAACAGTCATGAACTTGAGGGACCGACCAAGAGGTCATGGCCGGCTCTTGGTGGCCGTGGGACCAATGGATGGTCGTTCAAGCAAACTCTTAATTGTTTGGAAGAAGTTTGAACCTAATATGAGCAATTGAGCAAATTAGGTTAAAATCATTAAAACATGTGGGACCGTCTGTTTTGAGGCCTTAGAGCCACCCTTGGTCGGTCCAGGGGATGTGCTCGTGTCACCATAGTGTTCGTGTCTCGATTTCCGAGAGTTTTAGTATTTTCCGATGTGATTTGAGCAACATTCGAGAAAATATGCGAGAATCGGGTTTTATTGAAACTAGGAAAAATACATGAGATGATGAAAAATAATAAATGAAACAGGAATTGCAAGGTGTGGGACCGGCCACGGCTAGGGCATGGCCAGAGGCGGCTAACAAGCACGGTCCCACACTTTCGATTTTATGTGATTTTATGTATTTTCTCGATTTGAGGGAAATTCCATGAAATCGGAGAGTTTGTTGAAATTAGGGAATTTCCATGAGATGAGAGAGATAAAATAATAATAAAATAGGGAATGGTGGAGTGTGGGGTGGCAATGGCCAAGGCATGGCCTAATGCCAATGAGCACGGGTCCTGAGCACTCTTCCCAATTTTATGTAATTTTCATGATTTTAGGAAATTTTCATAAAATCAGAGAGATTTGTTAAAACCAAGGTATTTTGTTGAAATCAGGGAGTTTTCATGGAATCAGGAAACTAAAACAACAAACAGTAATAAAATAATAAGCGTGTGGGACCGGCTAGGGCATGGCCGGCCGGCTAGAGCCCGGTCCCACGAGTTTTCCTAATTTTATAATATTTGTCATGATTTTAGAGAAAATTCATAAAATTCGGGAATTTTCATGGTTTTAGGGAAAATTCATGAAATCAGGGAATTTTCATAATTTGTGAGAAATAATAAAACAATGGGATGTGAGGTGTGGGACCGGCCACGGCTAGGGCATGGCCGTAAATTTTGGTGCTCGGTCCCATGACACATTACCCTAATTTTATTATTTCTTTGATAAAATCATGAGATTAGAGAATTTCCTTGAAACGAAGGAGATTTTCTCGAACGAGAGGATTTTCACGAGATCGTGGGAAAATAATAAAATATGACAAAATATAAAAATTAGGCGCGGGACTGGTCACGGCATGGCCGGCAGTGATGAGCCCAGTCCTTGGCGCCTTTGCTAATATTTTACTATTATTATTTTTCCTTCCTATTTTGCATAGGTTCATCGTTCATTCATATTTTTGAAATGCTCGTTTTGCATTCAAATCTCAGATGTCCATGCATTATTGCTAAGTACACTTGCACCATTTTAGTCGGGGCTTATTCGATGCTCGGATGCCTGTCTCGTTGAATATTTATCACTAACCCGTGGAATTCCTTTGGGAAGAACCACGAATTGAAGTGACGAAATATAACGAAGAATCGTATAATATTCTTTGGATATTCGGGCGATTAGAGATAATTAGCGATGGCTCTATACTAGCATGGCTTCCTATCTAGGATCATTAATTATACGAGGTTGAGCAATATGAACTTCTTTGGAGTGTCATATTCCTCTTGTATAGTCGGGAAAACATGGTTGCATCTCGAAGACGTTATTGCTCTATACTAGCGGACATGCCGTCTAGAGCCGTCCAATCTTGCGATTCTATACAAAAGTATGAGATGTGTCGTGGTCTCGGTGGGAGACTACACATCTACATCTTCTCCGAGAGACTTTCTCGATCGAGGTTTTATGGCATGAGCTTTCACGCTTAGAGACATGAGTCTCAATACTCATCCGATTCTTAGGATCAGGATAATTCTTGAAATTGCTCGGTATTCATGAGATGTGTCGTGGCCTCGGCTTGGAGACTACACATCTACATATACTATACGAGACAGACCTTCTCGATCGAGAGATTTATGGCATGAGTTTTCATGCTTTAATGAGAGACATGGGCCTCAATACACATCCGATTTTAGGATCCAGGAGTATAGTTTTACAATTTTACCCTTTGTCGAAAATCCACCATCTACACCAGTAAGAAATGTACAATCACAGAAAATCATCGGACGAAAGAGTTTATGGCCCTCTCTACAAGCTCCAAAGCAAATAAAAAGTCTATTGAATCTCTCTGTAGCATCATTGAAGTCGAAATCAATAAATGACCCGGGGTTTGTTTCCCTAACAGCATTCACCCACCAAGCAAGATCAATGTAAGACCTGACATCATCACCAAAAATTTGTTTATGCGACAACTCAAGTGCATGATATGCGTGGTAATACTTGATGTCGATCCCGCTACAACTTTTAACATAATCTACAATCTCTCCTGGCTTTATGAGAGGGTTGTGCCTGACATGCTCATGAATTAAATTGTTCATCAGCTTTCTCGAAACTTTTGGATTCTTCAACATATAACCACCACCACAGGTGTGCCTCCCCTCATATTCCTTTATCTTAAAAACATCAATAGAACTACCAATGACAGTTGCATGAAGCCTCCATGAACAACCTTGTACGCTGCATACGACGGTGAATCTATCTAGGTCATTCTTCAACTTTCTTACCTCATATCCAGTTCTCATGCGATATTTTTGGCAGAGCTATACATATAGAATCAACACCACCATATAACAATTGTTATGTATCCTCAAAGATGTTCTCCCAACCATACGAAAAAAGCACATTTGGAACCTCTTTACCATCTTTCAAATAATTTTTTTTGCACCGAAAACTAAGTCCGCATTATCACAACTTCCATACGCCTAGAAGAACTAGATCGCTAGCCGAAATTATATCTACACCGCAAATCAAAGAAAGCCAATTTCTTTGAATGTAATCTGTGATACTCCGAGCGTTTCGTCGGCAAGAATAGGAACTATCACTTGATTACGGATATAGTTAATGGCAATAGTAGATGGAGTTAACCAGCTACACATAGTACAGATGGAAAATTTTAAATCATCTACGGTGGAAGACGATGTAACCAAATATGCAAAGTGGTATTGCTTATGGTATACATGACGGTAGCAAGGAATATCGAATCGTGAGCAACGTCGGACATGTTAACCACAGTAAAAATGATCCAAAAATTACATTTTGATATGATACGTATTGATAATACACGTATTGATATGCGAGTATAAAAAAAGTCTACGAATGGATATATGTTGTATCATTTCGATATGTATTGACATATTCTATGCATTACGTATTGACATGTCGAGTCTACGAATGGATATGCGTTATACATTTTGATATGTATTGACATCTCTTTGTAGGATGAAAAGAGAGCATGCTATTTGCAAGACATATTGGTATGTAAAATGTAGGATAAGTAACATACATTTTACTACATATCAATATGTATCGTGCCTATGAATAAATATGTTCCATATATTTTGAGACACATGATCATATCAACAAAAAGCATGATATTGAACCAATGACTATATCAAAGAGAAAACAAAATTACTACACGATCTGTCTAATGAAACAAACCTATATCAAAAATTCAAAAATCAGATTACAAAGAAACTAAAAGCGAGCGGCCAATGAGAAAAGGTGATTACGAGTAACATACCTTGTTCGAATCCGACATAAACCTAATTCGAATCTGAGATACCTAATTGAAACACACAAAAATCACAAAAATTACTTAAAAGAATCGAACGGAAACTGAATTGAAAAATGTAAATTGTAGGATCAGAATATCGCAACACCAACACCTCTCTAAAATCCATAAATGTTCCATAGCGAAGGCGTCATGAGGCATTTGTAAAATAAGTGACGCAATGGATGACGTGACATCGAACACGAGAAAGGTGTGAAGACCTAGCGAGAACTAGGAGTGTCGCGAGATTATGCATTTGTACACTTGCGACACTTTGCAAGTCATTCCCAGAAAATAAAGGACAGCTTAGTTGTCATCCATTATTTAATATCCTATATAAAAGAGTGAACAGCCTATTGGAAGAGATATTTTTCGAGTGTTGGGCAAGTCATTATGAGAGAGAAAATTTATAGATATTGTAATTTCTTTAGCTCTTTTCCATTTTATCTTGTAAACATTCAAGAAGTTAATCAATAAAAATTATAATTGTACATCTTAAAATGGCTTGATTGTGTGGATTCTTGTGAGGGGTGTAGTGTAGGATTTCTATGACTACATATTAGCGCTAGAAATAGGGAGAGAGTGAAGATTGACATCGT
>JAJJWW010010341.1:0-20045 GCA_023531295.1 Papaver armeniacum
AAAAAGAAGAAAAAAGAACGCGAAATTGGGGAATAAAAAAGGGTGGGGATATTGATTACTTCTCCCAACCCATGGTGTGTGTTAAGGGGTGATTTTGGGTATGAAAATACTAAAATACCCTTTGGTTAATTAAAAACATTATGAAAAGACCATACTACCCTTTCCCCTAAAACAATAAAATCTAAAAACCAAAACATATCCCCATTCTCCCCAAATCAGTTCGGGGCACTCTTAGGGTTTTGAATTTTTTTTCTTCCATCTTCTTCTTCATCCGTTCTTCATCGACGATTAATCGTCGATTCAAAAATTTCTTCGTCGATTAACCTACCCGAATCATAAATAATGCCTCCACGAAAGAAACCAAATGCCCAATCGAACTCAACATCGATTGCTCAACAAAAACAGGAGCAAAGAATTGCTAAGATTGCTAAAGAGCAAGAAGACGAAGAAGCAACGTTATTTGACGATCAACTACTCAGAAATATGGCTTATGTGAGAAGGTAAGTGATTTTAAACTACTTTATAGGTGTTTAAATCGATTTATAGCAATGGGTTTAGGTTAGAATCGCGAACCCTAACTCAAACAGTTGAGTTTCAGAGAGTACCGGCACTGAAATTTGTATGAACACAGTGTCGGTTTTGTGTTCCGGCATTCAATCTAGGATGAATACAGTACCGGTTTCCAACCCCATATTCACCAGAAACTGAATTTTCCCTACCGGCATTCAATCTAGGATGAATACAGTGCCGGTTTTTAGTACCTAATAGTGTTTGATAATAATTCGTGTATGCGGTAGTGGACTTAAAACATACATGAGAGTTTATGAATTTGTCACCAATCACTGCATAGATTTTTGCTTTTTCATTGCATGCCTAAGAAGGGACTTAAAACATACAGAAAATTGCATAGATTTTTGGTTGCATTGTATGTCGATTTTGGGTATCGGCATTCTTTTGTAAATAATTCGAGCATTCCGGTAGTGGACTTAAAACATACGGGAAAATTGTCACAAATATCGGCTTAGATTTTAGGTTGCATTGTATGCGTGTATTTGATACCAGATCACTATTTGATAGTCAATGTGTACTACCGAAACATTGAATTTCAGGGCGTGGTTTATTTTAAGGTAGTCAATGTCAGGTACTAAACCGAAGGTGAGTTGTCTTATATTCATTGATTTTCCGCGTGCTTACGATATAGGTCAAAAGCAAAGGAAGCTAACAAAAGAAAAACTAAAGATGTTGTCACTAAGAGAAGAAGGAAGGACGGTCTTGATACTCCTCAGTCTCTTCCTCCTCGAGGGAAAGATGAAGGTCGTAAGATGTGTTTGGGGGCTGGTACAAGAGGGATAATTTGGGAGAGTGGTGGTGACCGTAGTCGACTTGCAAACCGTGAGCACGATGATCAAGATGAGCAAGATGAAGAGGAAAGTCAATTAGCAAGCCAAAGCGAAGTTGGTGGGCCAAGTCAACAACCAACACAAGGCAATGGCAAGAAGAGCAACGTCAAAGTGAAAGTTAAAGGTTCCCACCTTCCTCATATTAATGACATGATACCTGACCTTGAACGTGGTAGAATTTGGGGTGAAGCTCAGGAACCAAAAACACTATTTGGATACAAGCACTCGTGGGCTCGTACTATCTATCAAACCTATGTAAGCATTTTCTATCTTGTACATATGTATTGTTGTGTATTTATGTAAAATCTCTTAATTGTATTGTCTCTCCTAATTGTAGGATCATAAGAAGGTCATGTGCGTGTTTGCAAACCAAGCCGCGGATGGTTGGAATTTGTCCGAGGAATGTGAAGAGGTCCAAACAATAGTAAAGGATTCTCGTCTATATGCTTTGTTGAAAATTATGTGAAGGTTGATTCCATTATTGTCAATTGCTTCATCGAAAGGTATCATGGTGAAACCGATACCATGCACTTCCCTTTGGGGAGATGACCTTCATCCTTGAAGATGCTCGTAACATTCTAGGCTTGAATGTTATTGGCAAATCAATTGGAATGAGTTGAGTCTCTCGGACCTAGAATGGTCGAAGTTGCATGGCCCGACTAACAAGATGTTTAGTTGGGACTACAAAACTTCTGTGGAGAGCTTTTATGAATCCACGTCTGGTAAGACAAAGACAATCAAGTTGACGCTGCTTAAGAAGAATTTTGAAAACACAAAGAAAAGAAGTTTAGAGGATGGATGGGACCCTAAACAAATTCGTTATCGCCGCCGCTATTTGTTATACATCTTGGGCACTAGGGTATTCCCTGACACCAATGGCAACAAGGTTAGTGCGAACTACCTTCAATACTTGGATCCGTTGGAAGATGTCTATAATTATTCTTTGGGCACCGTGGTAATGGCACATTTGATGACGGAGATGAGAAGGGCCTCTAAGGCTAAAACCAACCAATTTGTCGGGAATTTCACTCTACTGCGGGTAATTTTGTTCTTAAACTTATGTTATTATGTATATTGTTCACATGTACCCTTATCGTGAACTTAGAAACAAAACTTATTGCTTCACATTGGAATAGGTGTGGGCTTATGAACACTTCCCAACCTTGTTCAAGGTCTACCCCTCCTTGAAGATCATAGACCTTCCAGAACCCGATACGCCTATAGCTAAGAGATACGAGTTCAACAATACTCCAAAGCCCTAGTAACATAGGTCGACCGATCGATATGAGATTGGCTTTGGACGCAATGAGTACCAAAGATGTTGTGTTCGACCCTTACAAGGAGGCTAGAGGAAACCGCCGAGGTTTTGAGGTTTTAACGTTGCATTTTACCATGGGTCGTTGTTCCACCCAAAAGGATACGTTATGGCTAATCCTACACGTGTGATGCGCCAACTTGGATATAAGCAATTAGCACATTTCCAAATGGCCTATTTTCAATGTTTTGATCTTGACCTTTCGGGTGCTTTTCAACTCCAAATCGGTTGCATGTAGAGTATGTTCCAAAACCGGACCAACAGATTGGAGTGATAGGGAACCACGTCGTTTGGTAGATATTAGTCGAGTGGGAGAAGTTGAGATTGCTGAAAACGGTGATGAAGTTGATGTCGACTACATGGAAGATTACCCGCAATGGTCACATCCTTATGTCGTCCGCCCGAATGACGTCCAAGTTCCTCCCCAAAAAACCCTCCCATTCCAACTCCCGCACAGGCACCACCTACGATGACCCAACTTAATAAGACCATTTGGATTGCTAGTAAGTATTGTTAATTGCTTGTCGTTTAATGTACACATAATCTTATATGTATACTAATTATGTGTTTGATGTATTAAACTAGCGGCGTCGGCTTGGCAAGTTAAAGAAGATGTTGGGTTGCAAGTACCAAGAAGGAGAGGTGCTATCCCTTGAAGAAATGAAGGAAGTCGAGGAAAAGCTTGATAGAATTGAAGAAACCGAACCTAGTGCAAAAGCTTTGTTCGGGAAACTAAGAACAAACCGCCCAAAAGAAGCAAAAGACCCAGTGATTAACTCTTTAGTTGTTTTTTTTTTTTGGATGGTGGTTGTTACGTCTTGAACAATTCTGAACTTGTTTTCGTTTGTACCTCGTGGTTAACTCTTTAGTTGTTTGGTTTTCTTTTGGTTTATGATACCTGGATTAAGAACATTTAATAGCAGAATCCAGTTGTTTGGTTTATGTTGAACATGTTTTGATTTCTAGTGATTGGTTTATGTTGAACATGTTTATCCTTGCAAGATTTATTTGCATTTGTTGGCATAGATAAGTTTAGGTTCAACGGTTTGGATTACCTATTAGGCATGCAAGATATTTATAAATCAATGACGGTCCTTGATACCGGGAAATGAAATTGTTTATAAAACCATACCAGGAACAAGAAGATTAAAAATTCCATGTTCTGTATAGATATTGGAAGGTACTTAGGCACAATAGTATTTTCTAACATCTATCTAAGATTTTATGATATTTTCAAATTTTCATAGTTGTCAGAAAAACCAAGACCGTAAGCTTGATTTCTTCTATGCCGGTACTCGGCTAGTTTTGAATATAAATCCATTTCGAATGATCTTTTATTTTATTCCTAAGTAATCTATTACATTGGATTTGAATCTTTTAATTAAAATATGCTAAAACACATGGAAAGGATTACATTTGGTTAAAGATAATCTATTTCCATCCCTTTTCAACAATTGCGGAACCTTTGAGCCTTTCCCGAATCTCTTCGAAGACATCGTCCGGGATGGGGGTGTCAAGGATCATCTTCATTGGTTCTTCTTCTCTTTCAACATATTCCTTTCCCTTCATATAACACCCATCACACCCATCGATAGGCTTGCATTGGCCCTTGTGGTTTTCTCTTGACTCTGCTAGTTCAACATCTTTGTCAAACCATTGAAACTCATCGCACTTTGGGTGATTCAAACACCTTAGAAACATTCTTCCATTTTCAGCATCATCATTTTTTGCAATCCAAAACCGGCGTGTCCCATCATAGCTTCTACACTTTGAATAAATAAAAGGACGGTCCATGGCTAGATGAGAATGTGACTTGCAAATTTGACACTTGCAATGATGACTCTGTAAGAGAAGATTATATTAGTCATGCGTACTCTTTGGACCACATAAATCCAAATTACTCATCGTCGCCTCCACACGTAATGGGTTGCATCTTCTCCTCTTGAGCGGTTTTTGATAAGGCCAACGCATCCCAAAAATTGGTATTCTCCTCATACGATGCCATCCATCCCTTCCAGATATTGGTATCTAGACCCTTGTTTTTAATCATCCCACGGATAGGTGGCAATGGACAATTTTCTTTGAGTTTTAGAATGTTTTGAAATGATTACTGTTCACGACGCCAAAACAACTCTTCTCTTCTTAAGGGATCCTTCGCATTTTTGCCACTTTGGGGTAAATGTTACTTCTACGGTGGGGTAAAATAATGAACAACACATCTAAATGTATCCGCCACTAGATGCCCACAAAGCGGCATTCTCATCCAATATTCAGAAGGAAGAAAGTTCATATGTTGCTCGGGCCCCAATACTTGAGCATGCATATCATCAAACCCCTCGCCTACACCAACCAATTGCTCATAAAAGCTCCTCTTGTTCACAAGTTGTTCGGCCATCCTCATTCTAGCATATTGGCATGGTGTCATACCTCTACTAACCGCCGTGTCAAAGATTCCTAATTGTTCGGTCACAACATGATAGCCACAATTTCCATCTCCGTCGACATCATCCGTATATAAAATATACTCGCGAATAACCTCGGAAGTTGGTCTATGTAAGACTCGTATCTTGGTATGATAACTTCTAATTGTCCTACCCGTTCGGGATCCTTATACATCTTCATATTACCCTTTTGTAACAATAATATATCCAAACCATCATCTGCAATCTCTACACTTGCAATGTCTTCGATATGTGATGGGAGTCCGTACTTCCTTGGCCTACCCCTTTGCCTTGGAACTAAAACTACATCAACTATGCTATCAGTTTGGTTTGTCACCACCTTTCCCTCGTCGTCTTGTTGTTCTTTGTCACTTGATGATGATACCTTTGGCGGCCTACCCCTTTTCCTTGGAACCTCCGCTAGATCGACTATGGGTATGGCTTCAGAATGCTCACCTTGTTGTTCTTTGACACTTGATGATGATACCTTTGGCGCCTACCCATTTTCCTTGGAACTCCCGTTAGATATACTATGGGTATGGCTTCAGAATGCTCACCTTGTTGTTCTTTGACACTTGATGATGATACCTTTGGCGCCTACCCCTTTTCCTTGTAACTCCCGCTAGATCGACTACGGGTATGGCTTCGAATGCTCACCTTGTTGTTCTTTGTCACTTGATGATGATACCTTCGACGGCCTACCCCTTTTCCTTGGAACTCCCACTAAATAGACTATGGGTATGGCTTCGGAATGCTCACCTTTTTGTTCTTTGACACTTGATGTTGATACCTTTGGCAGCCTACCCTCTTCGTTGGAACCTCCGATGATTTGGCTTTTGGTGTGGATACGTAGTCCTTCGTTTGATGTTTACTTAGCGGTTCCTTCCTCGGCCTACCTCTTTTGTTTGGAACCTGCAAGGGGAGGGCTTCCACAATAACCTTTGTTCGAAATCTCACAAGCGGTTAGATCTCATTTCTTACTCGCCGCGAGTTCTTCTTCACGTTGAGTCATTTCTTTCAATTCTATTCCTTGTAGCAACTTACCATAACGAAGAAATTGAGTCATCCTTTCCATTGAGCTTTTATCAAAAGCCTCCTTGATCCTATTGATATCTTGCTTAAAGTATTGCTCCATTGCCTCGATGACCGTAACCACATTGCCTTGACCGGACTGGATGAGATCTTTAAAAATCTCCCATGAGCGGCCTCAACTGCACTAGTTGCTTCACTCTTGAAGTGTCTATACCGGTTTGTCCATGCACGCACAAATTTTTCCTTGAACTTATCCAACCATTGAGTCCGACAATACCAGATGGCAGTGGGATAAACTTTGTTCCAATCGGCAATAAACTTCTCCAATCTCTTTTCGTACATAACCTCAGTAAGAGACCAATAAACTTTCTCCCAATCTCTTAGAAATTCCAACCACTTTTTATGATTTTCCGCATGTTCTTTGTCCACTTGCTCCTTTATCTTGCCTCTCTCATCTTCTTCTTCTTCGGGGGATAGTTTGTTCTTTCGAACATCTTCCTCTAGTTGTACCATCATTCTCTTCTTAATATCCGCCTTTGCGGGTTCAAACAAGGCATGGCAAGTTTTTATCACATTATTACGTATATGATATGTACATAGGAAATTTTGTGCGTCCGGGAAGACGTCGGATATTGCTTTCATTAATGCGTCATCGTTATCGGTTACGATGACCCTCGGAAGTTGATTTTCCCGGAAGAACAATTTCAATTATCGTAATGCCCAATGATAATTATAGTCCCTCTCGTTTTCCATTAAACACCAAGCCAATGTGAATGTTACCTTGTCCGAGGTTTGCCCCACGATGTTGAACAACGGCATATTGTATTTGTTTGTCTTGTATGTGCAATCCATCAAAAGAACACCACAACATGTATTTGCCAATTGTGAGAGCAAATGATGCGAAATGAATATTTGAAGGGGCTTCTCGTCCGGCCCTCTTTTAATGATACGCGTGTAGTTGTGATCCCAAACTATCTTCTCAAATTCTTGCATAACACTCCTCCCTTCCCATTCCACCCTTCTAATAGTTGCTTGTGCGGCATAAATTGTACGTAAAGAAGACACGTTAGTCTCATCCTTTTCCTTGAAGCCTCTGAGAATTTGTCTTGGTTTGATAAGTGCTTTGGTCAATCTCTTTACATCCTCGAACTCGTCAGGTTTTAGCTTCGCAACTAAGGAGTGACCAACAAAATCTTTCGGATCCCGGTGGTTATGACATCCACACAAAACCTCACAATCCCAATTGTTCATGTCATTTAAACGGAATACAAGTTTAAACGGGCAATTATTCTTCCTCGTACGAGTCTTGTATACCCTATTAGTCTTCTTTGGATATACATAATCCTTTCTCTTGTGGCTATTCTTCTCCTTGTATTTCCCACTTCTCTCGCACGCCATCTCAAAACACCTATTCGAACCTTCGGTATTCCTCACCAACACACACATGTTATTAAGAGCCGTCTCTTTAACCCAAGCGATTGCTTCCTTTCGATTTGTTATTCCCTACATAAGAACAATTTCGCGTTCATTAGAAGGTTCATTACTAGCAATCCATTAGTAAAGTTCAAGATACTAGGTGAAAAGTATTCTTTGGTCACATACAGGAGGGATTTTATAGTATTCCGACGTATCCCGATAAAGCGGCTTTGCATTTGTTGGATCAATATATGTCACCACACCTAAAGATCGAATGAAAATTAGTTCCAAACAAAATAAAAACACTATGCCGGAAACCAAGACGGCATGCTCGACCATTGTTCCTAAGATAGTCTAAGTTAACCAAAAACGGAAGACCAAATTTGAAACCTATTAGGCATAAATGTTTCATTAGAAAACAACGCCCCGGAATCACGGGTGCCGGCATTCTCGTAATCTAATGTCCCAAGCCGGTACACAATTCGGCATTGACAATTATTGATATTGAACGGTTTCGGTGCCGACGCATTATCGATATTGATGGTACCACGCGGTACCAGTTCCGGCTTGATATTTATTAAGTTTCAATGCCGGTTTTAGGTTTGGGATGGTACTGTTTCCTATATGTTTTTCATGCAGTACCGGCATGGTAACCTATCAATGCAACCATGCCGGATGCATATTCCGTCGTATATTCCTTGGTAGGTAAAAAGGTTAAGCTGACGTCACGGCATAGTTATTTAGAAGAATGCTATGTCTTGGGATCAATATTCAAAATGGGGATATCGGTCTACCTAAAAGCATGGTCGTAGTATGAATACCATGCTGGTACCCTTACTACCGGCATGGCCGTAGTATGAATACCATGCCGGTACCCCGACTACGGGCATGGGATTCATACAACTACCATGCCGGCACCTAGGTATTTCATTTGAAAAAATGGCGGGTTTCAAGAAAAAATTCGATTTTTCAACATCCAAGCATCTTTACCTATGTGTTGGGGATGCTACTATGTTGTGCAAGTTTACTTTCTTGTGTAGGTTCTTCAAGAAACTCTCCATACTCGTCAAAATCATCATTCAAGGGTGTTGGCTCAACAAAGAGTTGCAATTGAGAGTTGTTGTCGTTATTTGAAGATTCAAGATATGCTCCTTGTTGTAGTTGAGCTAAAGATTCAAAGAATGACAATTCTCTCTTCACAATCATCCTCCATTTTTCTCAAAAAAATTTCTCTCTCAAAATATTTTTCCCTCCTTCTACTCTCACCTCACTAACCCAAATTCAAATAAAACACACACTAATCATTTATAAAAAATCTTATGATTTTACTAATTGGTAGATTAGGTATTACGTAAAATACTTAGATAAGGGGTGACCCCGAATTGATATCTGGATCCACTTTTTGTCCTTTTCTTATATCCCCAAATTCCTTTTTATATCCCCCAATTTCGTGTTCTTTCAAAAACCCCTTATCAAAAATAAAATAAAATTGAAGCCAACCGTAGCTCATTACATCCAACCGTAACTCATGTTTTTGGTTTTATAGACCAACTGTAACTGATTAAATCCAACCGTAACTCATATTTTTGGTTTTTTGGAACCAACCGTAACTCACTAAATCCAACTGTAACTAGTTACAATTGGCTTCTGAAAACCAAAAAGCCAACTGTAACTAGTTACTGTTGGATTCTGAAAACCAAAAGCCAATCGTAACTAGATACGGTTAGCCTCTGAAAACCAAAAAGCCAACCGTAACCGTTTCTGAAATCGTTTTTTTCGAACTTGATTGAGAAAAAATAACATACTTCGATCTCATTTACAATAGATTGATTTTGGGTCGTTGATTAGAATTAGAGAATTAGGTTTGTTTTTCTTTTTTTTGTGTGTTAGGTTTGATTGATCGAAGGGTTATTGATGATGATTGATTTTGAATTGTTGTTGATGATGATTTATTTTAGGTTATTATTGAATTCTTGTTGATGATGATTTATTTTTGGTTGTTGTTGTTGATGATTAGAAAGAAGTAAAGAACTCTTTTTTTTTTTAGGTTTAATTGATGAAAGGTCACCCCTAACCAACTAACTAGATATTAGGATAAGGGATCATCCCCTCTAATGATTTTATCAGCCCTATAACAGTTACTAAAGTTAGTGTGTTGCTTCTAAGTTAATTGTGGTTCATACTTCATTCTTGTTTTGTTGTCAGGATAAGGTTTCCACATTTTGTTTTGAATGATCTGAGATTCTGATGGATATCTCATAGAGGCTAAGGGCTTACCTGGTAGAATATTATGATTTTTATGTAGTGGGTAGCGATGATTAGTAGCCTGGCGAGATTGGGGTATACCCATTTTATTCCCATCCAAACTAGTGTGCTAAGG
This sequence comes from Papaver armeniacum, assembly GCA_023531295.1. Lineage (NCBI taxonomy): Eukaryota > Viridiplantae > Streptophyta > Magnoliopsida > Ranunculales > Papaveraceae > Papaver > Papaver armeniacum. The sequence goes on from JAJJWW010010341.1 coordinate 9,985, forward strand.
GGTGTCTAAAAGGTGTTAAAAGACCAAATTGCCCCCAAAAAAAACCATGCCGACCAAAAATCCATCCAAAAAAAATTCAAAATCTTTGTCCAAAACGCTAACTATGAAACCAAATCAGGAAAAAAAAAAGAAAAAAAAAAATCAAATTTGGATTATACGGTTTTTGAGATTGGGTATGATTTTGTAACCAATCTCAAATCATGTATGATCCAAATTTTTATCAACAATCGGCATGGTTTGTTTTTTCCGACCTTGTCGACTTGTATTAGTCGGCATCTTCCTAGGTTGAATATTGTACCGACTTTTCATCATCTGAAATTTGCATTTACGGGGGTTGGCAAGGTATTCATCCTTATACCTTTGCCGAGTATAGTTTAGTCGGCGAGGGTTATGAAATTAATACCTTGCCGACTAATCATGCATTTGTAACACCTTTCTCTGTATGTCAAAAATCCTATAGTCGGCAAGGTATTTTTGTCGACCTTGCCGACTATAAGGTAGTCGACAAGGTAAAAATAAATAAGATGCCGATTTGGTGAAACATTTACAACGAGTCTCTGTGTGTCGGAAATAATAAAGTCGGCATCTTCTTCATTCACAGACATTGCCAGGCGGATATAGTTGACATGTTATTCATCCGTAGACCTTGCGGGCCAGATATAGTTGGCATGTTCTTCATCAAAGTAGACCTTGTCTAATGAGACTTTTCACAAAATTCAGAACTGGTGTTAATTGAACTCATGGGATAAAACTTTAATCTACTCAATTAATCCATCTAAACTCAACTAATTAAGCTAATCAAATTTTTAGGGTTAATTAAACAAGGATATATTAGCCATTTAGAAAATACATGGTTAAGGGGTGACTTCTTTTACTTCAAAATGACCTAGTTTTTGTCTTATTAGGTATACCCCAATTAATCTGGATATACCCCAATCAAGCCAGGATTAGTAGGTACATGATGATTAGAGCACAAGTTGTTGGGCTATTGACGTCCGAGTGTAATGATCAATTGATTGATAAGACAGTATGACTTAAATTATCTATGCAACAGTTGCATGGGTAACCACACCAAAACGGAATATAAGTGCAATGGCCGTAACAGCTGAAACTCGAAATTGTGCGACTAGAGAACTCTGTGCACAAACCATATTGAAGTTATCCTTATTAATATAGAATCCTATTATTAGGGCTTTAAAAAGATGGGAATTTGGGGACTGTATGGGGTCATGAAATAGTAATCCTTATGACCCCTTATCATCCTATTTTATAAGATACCTAATTTGCCCTCGATTTAATTAGTGTTAATCACGATTAACTAAACTAATCATGATTAGTGAATGATTAACTAAACTAATCATCCGACTAATTTTTTTTTAAAATCAATTTTTTTTTTCTTTTGATTTAGTAGAAGGAGATGGATGATTTTGAAGTACTTTTTTTGAAAACTTTGGAAGAAACTGATGAAAAACATCACGAAAATAGTCAGAAAAGCCTTGTATACCTCTCCCAATCTCAATTTTGTTGATTCAAATCCTCAAATCAAGATCAAAATCTGGGTTTTTCAACAATTACTACTGGGAAATAATACTCGACCTAACCGTGAATAGTGATTACGGTTAGGAATGAAGGATTCAAACCGTAAAAACAACGAGTTCTGTACTGGGAAATAAAGAACTTCTAGTCAGTAAGCTCTTCCAGGATCACACATGTAATCACGTATTACGGCTAGGTTTTCCTAGCATTTTTACTAGCCCAGAAACTCATGTTACGGCTTGGAATATCTGGCCGTACTCAACATGTGATTTTTTTCTTATTATTAGAACAAATTCGGCTAGTTTTTCCTAGTAGTAATTGATAATTTCGGTTGGGAAACCGGACGATTGTACAACAATTTGGAAAAACCTAGGCTAAAAGCAGATCTCTTTTTTTTTACGTGGTTATCGGAATTACTTACGAAGGCTAGGAAATCCTAACCGTCAACAACTAATTATGGTGGGAAATAAAATCTTCCCAGTATACCTATCTGACGGCTAGAAATTCCCCGTTGATAAGATTTTTAATTTGTTGTTGTAGTAAATAGGTTGTCGTTCACTCGAACGTTGTTGAGATTAAATTTAAAGGTTTAATGAAAATAATAAAAGAGAGATTTACTGGGTTTAGGATTCCACCGCATTCATAACATAAGGCTCAATTATTTATTCTCAACAATTATCGTTCAATAGATAAAACAATCATGGACTCTTATTTTTGCCAAGGTAGATTCTCCAAATATTAGTTATAAATCGTAAGCATGGGACATCAAACATCTAAGCAAGCATGACCCATCTAATAAAATTATAACTAATTTTTTCAAATCATAATTCTATTTTAATTAGTGCCAAAGTCAAATAGAAAATAAAATAAATTCACCCATGTATGAAGTTCGGCTTCCTCCGCCAACCCAGTGTAGGGGTCTATCTCTGCATGGTGAAAACACACTCAAAAAAATAAAACATTGCTCAAAAAGGTATTTTTTTTTGAAGAATTAAAATAGAACAGAAATTCGTAACGCTTAGTGGATGTTACAGAATCTACTGTCACAATTGAGTAACTGTTACAAAGAAAAGACGACTAGCCTATAAAGCGGTGATCTATTCTTTGTATTCTTCTTCCCCCGAAAGTGCAACAATGGCTTCTGCAACTTTCCTTTCTCCGGCCACAGCTCTCTACAGTCTCCCCAAAACTCTCTATAATCCTGTTTGGTTCTACTAGCATCATATTTATACACAACAACCCATTACTCAAACATCTTTTCAAAATCTTCTTCCATAACTCCATCAGATCTTCTCTTTAATGAAAGATATCTCATGAATAATTTCTTTCTCCATTATCACAAATCTTCTTTATTTCCTAGAATAAAATCCTAGGGATATTATCTTTTTTTTTATTTTTTAAATAAAACCCAAGATTTTCTTTCTCCTTTTCAATAAAAACCAACTCATAAATATATTATCTCTTTTAACTTCAAGATATGGAAACTTCCTGTATAATAGGGAAGAAGATATCTTTGCCTTAAATTTTTAAAATCTCCCATAAATTACGTGAATCTGTTTCAAAATGAAGAATGAGAGGGTGCCTCTATCCATTTGTTGGGTGCCTTTAACAAGATCGGTGCTCTTATCTGAAATGAGGATGCCTTTAACACTTTTAAGCCAATTCTTCCAAAAATGGTTATTTCCCAAAAATACCTACAAACACATAAAACGCCAAAATAAGTATAAAATCGAGTACCAACAATACAGAAAATTGAGGACAATTTAGACACAAAAATGTGTCTATCACCCGTAATATGAGATTTACGGTTGGGAAAATAAGAACTCCCAGCCGTAAACAGCTACAGAAACTAAAAAAAAATTACCCGAATTTAATCGAATTAGATTTCTTAGTCATTCACAAGTAAAAATAAATAATGGGTTTCCTTTATTTTTTATTTTTAGGATCATTATTTTCATCATGATGAAATTATGATCATCATCTTCGTCGTGATTTATGAATGAGAAGAGAAGAAGGAGAAGATAATAGTTTTGTGATCATCATCATCATGGTGATATCATGATCGTCAACTTCATCATGTTTTGTAAACAAGAAGAATGAGAAGATAATAGTTTTAGTTTTATTTTTATGATCATCATTTTCATTACATTTGATGGATGAGAAGAGAAGGCGAAGGAGAAGATGATTAAATTTTTTTTTTAATGAATAATGTGATTTTGATTTATTTATGTATAAGGGTAAATTGGACTTTTCATATGGATGAGGTCCCCCTATCCATAGTTTGGTTTTAACTATCATTTTATGCCCCAAAATCTCTCTCTCGTATAGCCCCAATAATAGGATTCTTAATATTATGCCTCACTATTCTTATGGAAAATCATGATTGGTAAAAACGAAACAAAGTTATCCAGCTTTGCTGGTTTACTGGTTTAAATAAAAGAATAAATAAATTAGACACTAAGGCCAGCCTGTGTTCTTGGAATCTTGTATATAATGCATTCAAGTGAGATTTATAATTAATTAAGATGGCATCAATTTATTCTATTCTATTGTTTGATAAAAAAAATTTGTTTATTTTCTTGTGAAAGGAGATGGAGACAGAAAATAGGAAAAAGAAAAGAGAGAGGTTTCTTATTCATGTGTATAGAATACAAGAGATTATGCCTCTATTTATGTAGATAGAAGAAACCCTAATGTTAGACACGGGGACATCTTAGTAAATAAACAATAGTTTATAACACTCCCCCTGATGACATTGTGTCTAAGCCAATTACAAAAGGTACCAGGAAAACCCAAAAGATAAAAACCTGAAATTGCATAAGCATGTAAAGACTCGAAACAGTATTGGACACGCAAATGTTGCCTCGTTAAAACCTTGACAAGGAAAACCCAAAGTGGGACAAAACTTTGTGAAGGAAAATGAGTACAACGCGATAAAGTCAGTGAATGCACCTTAATTTGATGATGGCTCTCCCCTGATAAATACTTGTCAAATCTTGGCGTGCAAATCTTTGAGTCGAGACTTTCGACAAATTTCGATAAACGAATATCTTGAATCTTTGGAGATAGCAATGCTTTCGTGAGAAATTTCTGATTGATGAAGTCTTCTTTTGTGTTAGTCTTCTAATGGTAGTGTTCTCAAGTCTTCGTGCTTCTTCAAATACATTGAGGACTTGCTTCTTGGATTGCTAACTTCTCAGAGATGATTTGCAAAAGTAGTTGATGTAGTTTCTTCAACAAAGTGCCAATACACATTTACAGTACCGTAGGTGTACAAAATTTGTAGTCATACCTTATATGGATCAGAATGATATCCAAATTCATAGGAGATAGTTATGTTGATGTGGTCTAACAAAATGACCTAGTTAATGGTGGGAATCCACCAAATAACAAAAATTAATACAACCCCCCCTTGGATGACCACCATGTTGAATTAAATTGCCTCACTAAAAACCTTTCCCGGTAAAAACCCAATGGGAAAAAAAATATCCGGACGAAGAAAAAGAGCACAATATCAACATTTTGAATATAAATTCATAAAATGCGAAATGTTGCCTCATTAAAACCTTGTCAGGAAAACCACATGGGAGAAAACACAAAACGAAGGGAAAAGAGTACAAATCTTGACAATTTATGGATGCTAACTCAACTATATGATCATTACAGAAAACGAGCATCAAAATCATAACTCTAGTCTACCTCAAAGACGAGTTTAAGCTAGCATAATTCTAACTGCATATTTAAGAAAGAAAAATAATAGAATTTATGTTGCCAAAGCTTGGATTTTAGTGTTTTTAAGGACTCCCCAAGTGACCTATAAAGTTGAAATCATCAACTAATTAATTCGGATTTTTGGTTGTATACCAAATTTCTAAAAACACATAACGATTGTTAAGACTCGACAAAAATCGAGTCGGTGGTTGCCTGAATATAAGTTGAATCCTCCAAGGATTACAAATTGAATATGTTCTCCGACCACATTTCTTGAGTTAATACAATATGAGTCCTTCAAGGACTACCACGCCAAGTACATACATACATTGTATAAAGAAAACAATTAATAAATCAATCCTAGGGTCTGAGAAAAAATATAACCCTCAAATCGTTTTTACAACGAATATATTTCTCATACAACACATTATGACTACACCAACCTGTAAGTAATAGGTTTGGAAATTTCAAGGTGTTAAGTCTTGGATCCAAAATTGTGTTAACTGAGAAATTAATCCAACCTAATTGGATTGTATGCCAACCAATCACATATGTCGATATTCCTCTGCAGAATCTTTATTATTTTAGTAGCTACCATAAATGAATATTCGACAATCATATTAGCTTATCACGATCTCACACAACTTCCAGTGTATGCATACTTTGAAAAATTAAAAAAATTTACTGGTACCAGCGCCCACGGGCATGTTAATATCCTACTATTCAAATAAGGAGATACGAATTTTGAGAATGTGAATCGTATTATGATAAACTCTGTAGGAGATTATTCATAGCCTATATAAAAGCTAGATGAAATATTTTCATATCACGCCTAGTAGACAGCCTTTTTCGATTTGATCAAAATGGGAGAGAAACGTCTGGTAATGTATAGTCTCCCCCTGTTTATGGCGGAAATATAATCATCTCATATACGAAAACAAATTTCGTAGAGTATTATCCGATTAAATTGATGACATATACTCATAGTAACTTCTGGATTTTAGACAACTCCAGATTGGATAGTAGATTCTGACTTCAAGAGCCATAAAAGAAATTGTCCTAAAATTGTAGTCTACTTGACATACAAATTGAACATCAACCTTGGATTTATTGGTTACATCCAGAAACATATAAAATATGTAAATAAATCTCCAAAAAAATAAAAAAATAAAACGTAACCTATAGGGCCGACGAGATAATCATTCACTTTAGAATGAAATTATAGGCACTTTCTTCATCAAAAGAAAATCAAATTAAGATCAATATAGTCACTAGAAGGACTAATAATATAGGCTAACAAGCCGGGTGCGCACCCTTTGATCTTTAGTGTCAAATCCAACTACAAGTGGAACTGTAAATTTTGGAGAATAATGATATAAGGAAGAGAACTAAAAATTGTTAAATATCCCTCAGGAATGCACAATTCACCGTATCATTGATGTTTGCAATTGTGAATACATGATAATGACATCTCATCCTTCTAGGATTTACAGAGAAACCAGTTTCAATTGGCTTAAATGATTCTTTTTATATAGAAACTAAAGAATCATTGTCGTTATTGACTTTGAAGGAAAAAATCCATTATGTGGTCGAAAAATTCACTCCTTTTTGGAAAAAACTTAGAAAATATGCCAAGCTTATGGAAACGATGGAGAGAATTAGCACCAATTGGTTTATACGATTTTCCAAACTCTTATCGTCGTTTTAGTCATCGCAAAGGAAAAATCCACTTTTGTGCTCGATATGTGGTTTCTTGTAAAATAAAAATAAAAAATAGAAACCATATGCAAATCACATGATCCTTATCTAAAAGACAAAAATACTAAAATTAATTGGCCGTAGGTTTTTCAACCATGCATGTGATTAATTACCATAAAGGTAAGATTGCAATAACACCAAAAATTGGTGATTACAGTTTCATTAGACTAATAGGAACTGTAAACCATCTTTTGATGGATTTTCTTTTTCTCTAGGAAAAAATTAGAGAAGAAAAAGGAAAATCCAACTTAATCGGTAAAATCGATCACCCGCGTCCCATGAATATAAACCATATGTTTTTAGGGTTGCAAATGGATTTTAGTCACGCCCAAAAAAATAAACTTCAGGAATAATAATTAATCGAGTGATTAATGTAACCTAACAAAAGGTTGCTTCACAAAAATAAAAAATAAAATAACGCAACATAAGAAAACGAAAAGAAAAGAAACATCAATTAATTTTACTGTATAATGACAAGTTCGTTGCCAATGTCTCTTATGCGCACTGTTTGAGACAAAAGTGATCTTGTGATTCAATTAAATCTACATAAAAACAAAATACTGAGTTAGCAATGTAGGGTGAATCAAATGAAACCAATATCTATATTAAATTGATACAATATAATATCAAAGGTTAAGAAATTCTCTTATCGAGTTCGCATCCTTTATGAAAAAAAAAAAAAAAACTTCTCCATCTGATCCATTGGAAACTTCTCTTATTTTTAACTTTATGATCAACATAGCTCAGTGTAGAGCGTGCTTATAACGTCTTGTGAAAGGAGATTGAGACATAAAATAGGGAGAATAACGTCTTGTGAGGAGATGGAGACATAAAATAGGGAGAAGAAAAGAGAAAGGTTTCTTATTCATGTGTATAGAATACAAGAGATTAGGCATCTATTTATATAGATAGAAGAAACCCTAATGTTAGACACGGGGACATCTTAGTAAATAAACAATAGTTTATAACATATTTATTATTATTGGATAAGAATTATTACATGAAACTAGTTGGAAGCCTAACAAACTAGGCTCCAACGGCATACTATTACATTAATTGAACAAGTTGTCTTGCTAGCCTACCAGCGAGCCTCATGAGGAACCATCCAAGGAGCCGAAACGGATAGGGGGTTGATTATGTCGCAAGGGGTGAAAGCTAGCTCTACCTTCCATGTCAAATACTGCAATATTGCGCCATCGGGGACTCGAACCTGGGACTTCCTGGAACGCATCAACCTTTGATTGTGAAAGCCAGTTTTGTTTTACGTTATCTTTTTTTATTCTTAGTCCACGTTAATCTTGAAAGAGAATTTAAGATGTATGCATGGTTACATGGCTCGATCAATTTGTAGATAACTCCTGACATTAATGAAAAGACAAGTAGATAAATACTACTCCATCGTTCCATATATATAGGCGGAGTTTTGAATTTTTGTAGTCCCATTAGATAGGCGGAATACCAATTCCAAGATGGGTTTTTCTTATATATACCTTTATTTATTGTAATTGATAATTATGATGGGCGTAAGACAAAGGTTAAAACATGAAAGTAGATAGATATTTAGGAAAACAAGATAATTTCTTGATTTAAGAGATTTTACAAAATCCACCTATGTGAGGGAGTAATAATTAAGGGTTCTTAAGATAATTATTATGACTAGTATGTAACCCGTGCTACGCATGACTAGGGTGTGGTGGGGATTTGTTGATTCGGTGTGGAACCAATAGGCAATTCCCACTGGCCAATGCGTAGCACGGGTTACATTCTCTATATAAAAATAGAGTTTTTTCGAGCGCTCTCATTAACTGGAGCTTCTGGTTGATTATGGCCCCCACCATTTTATATTTTTTTGTAATTTAATAAAATTTAGGAAAAAATATATAAAAGATATCGTTGGCTCTACAAAATTTTATAAAATATTATGAAAATTGGTAATTAAAAGTCTAATTGATATTTTTGACCATAAATAAATGCTAACATTAAATTATGCAAACAAATCAATAAAATAAAATTGTTATTATACTATTCATCATGATTTTAATACTAATATTCGAATATGCATCATGATCTCATCATATAATTAAATCGAACATAGAAATAAAATTAAAAACTGAATGTCCAATGTCCAATGTCCAATTACACTTTTTTTAATTAAAATAATCCTAATTACAATTCTAAGAAAAATAAGAAAAATGAATTATTAAACTTACAATAATTAAAATGTTACAGTTCAAACATACAATACAAAATCAAAATCCAAGAAATTGTTGATACTTATACCTGTGGGATTGAAAATATGCTTCCTCTTCCCCATAAAAATAATCCTGTTCAACAGTCGATATACTAAATTGTTAGTAGAAAATTGTGGGGAGGTAAGAAAACAAAATATTATGTGAACTGTTATTGAAAAAGAAAACAAAAAAAAATAGTAGAAAGTATGATTGACATGGATTTCGATGTTGTATTTCTTACATAAAAAAATGATTTCTATTCCTAAAAAATACTTTCGAGGATAAATCTAGCTATCATAAATTTAAGAATATCAATTGATATTGTTTCCAAAGAATCGTCTTCTATTTATGGAATTTATAGGCTTGGTCGAGGTCTATATAAAGCACTCGGACAAAGGCAAACTTTTATGTTTACACGGGTTTTTTTTTTTTCCTTCTATGGTTATATTGTTGTGTATTCTTTGTTGGTTTTATATTTTGGAAATTGATCTTTTTTTTTAGCAGTTGATGGTGATAAATCCTCGCAGCGAAGGATGAAACGATTGGAAAAATTTGGTCCACTTTTGAGGTGACGAGCATTTATCTTTCATACTTCGCATTTAGGGTTTTATTGTTTGGGTTAGTATTTTTTGTTGATTTTATATTTTCTTTTGGATTTGTTTTGCGGTTGTTCCTCATTGTTCCACGCAGTCAAGAATGAAACAATAAAATTGAATTTTAAGGTTTACTTTTGTTCGAGTGCATATATGAGGTAATGAGCATCTTTATTTTTTATTTTATTTTTATCTATGGTTATCTTTTTTTCTTATCTTTAATATGGTGGTT
>JAJJWW010010343.1:0-37696 GCA_023531295.1 Papaver armeniacum
GGAAACTCCTCAGTTTCATGGTTTTCCTTCACACTGGGAAATAATATAAAATTAGGGAAAATATTGTGGTACAGTGATTATTGGCCAACCGGCCATGCCTTGATCCCGGTCGGCCCCACACCTCATGGTTCATCATTATTTTATTATTATTTCCCTAATCTTATGAAAACTCCTTAATCTCATGATATTTCCTTGATCCCATGAAAAATAATATAAAATTAGGGAAACCCGTGGGACCGGGCCATGTGTACCGGTCATTCCCTAACTGGCCCCACACGCCCTATTTTATTATTATTATATTTTCATGTTTCCTTAATCCCATGAAATTCCTTGATTTCATGATGTTTCCTTCAAATTATGAAATTCCTTCAAATTATGGGAAAATACACAAAAATACATAAAATTAAGGAAACTTTTGGGACCGGGCCCTAGCCGGTCCCACAAACCCCTTATTCTATTATTATTTTTTTTATTTCCTTGATTTCATAATATTTCCTTCAAATTATGAAAATTCTTTCAAATTATGAAAACTCCTTCAAATCATGAAATAATACATAAAATAGGGGAAAACTCACGGGACCGGGCTCTAGCCGGCCAACCATGCTCAAGCCGGTCCCACATGCCCTTATTTTATTATTATTAATATTTTTGTTTCCTTCATCTCATGGAAACTCCTTGATTTCAATAAAAACTCATTGGTTTTAACAAATTCCTTGGTTTTATCATATTTCCCTAAAATAATGAAAATATTATGAAAATTGGAAAAAATGTGTGGGACCAAGCTCCTTGGCCGGTCAGTCATGCCTTGGTCATGGCCGGTCCCACACTTCATGATTCCCTCACTTTTTATTATTTTTCCTTCATCTCATGAAGTTTTGATGATTTCGTCAAAAAACCCTGATTTCTTTATATTTTCTCAAATGATTGCTCAAATGCACATCAGAAAATATCAAAATTCTCAGAATTAACATACGGACACTTTGGTGACGTGAGCATGTTACCTTGACCGACCAAGGTTGGCTCTTTGGCTTGCAAGAAGCCGGTCCCACGTATTCTCATGGTTTGACCTAATTTGCACAATTGCACGTATTAGGTCCAAAACTGTTCCAAACAACTTGGAACTTGATGGAGCGATCATCAACTGTTCCCGTGAACACCCAGGGCCGATTTCATGACCCCTTGGTTGGTCCCTCATCTCTTCATAATTAATTGGGTTTTATCACCTAAGGTTCAGCATTATTTTAATAAATGATTAAACCAGCATTTAATCATCCTTTCATCATCAAATCAACTGGTCTTCAGGAGACCTCGATATTTGCTCACGTGAGCATCTGGGCACTACATGCTGATCCATAATCCCATGTAGCCGGTCCTTCCTTCGCTCAGTGGTTAATTTTCAATAAACCATCAGTTAATCATCAATTGATCAAATTAGGGTTTTGAGTCCAAGGTTAAATGATTCCAAATTCAAATGCTTATAATTTTACGTTAAACCCGTGATCAAAACTTTATTTATCATACTCGATTCAAATGCCAGTATCTTATTTGGTCATGCTACCAATAATTCATCGAATGAGCAATATTTGCTCAAACCAAGGAATACTGGTTCAAACTATCAATATTCAACAATTCATCGAATGAGCAATATTTTCTCACGTTAACTTATTCACATATCGTATCTCTGTCTCAACAGACAGGTTCAATTTATGAGTCTCAGAACATTTCCAAACCACGTTCGACTCAACAAAACAAGGACTCATCGTCCCATGAAGTCATGAAGTGAGCAACTGACTAATTAAATACATGTCTGCCTTGCAGATTCCACAATCACACGAGACATCAATCGTGTCACATGGGGGATATTAACTAGTGTTTTGGTCTGGCGGTCTACGGCACGTGTGTTCATACACACGATGAGAATGTGAGCAAGTCGTGCAATGAGTCGAAGGAGTTAACAAAGTAGTGGGTGGAAAATCAACCAAGTCTCCGCACGTTGAGCAACTGGTTTTAACACGATTTCCACTTCCCCATTCTTTGATTCCATCAACTGTCACACTTCATGAGATCATGGTGTTTTCAATTCCAACAATATAAATAAGTCTCTGAATGATGATTGAAAGGGGAACAATCTCACGTCAAACAGACAACACGAGATTAACAATCCAACTCTCAACAGAGCAAATTCAATCATTCAGAATTTATCTTATTCTCAGAATACACAACACACCTACAATCTTCGATCACCATTGATCTCACACATTTCTCATCTTCCCTCCTACATATCGACCCATCCTCTCTTGTGACCGAATATACTCTGGAACGACCATTGTCTTGGTTTAGGCCGGAGTACTACAGATTGATCTCTCGAATTCAAAGCACTCCCTTCTTGCAGTGCATCTGTGTGAGGTTAAACATTTCGCTCGGTTCAAGGAGTTTTCTCCGTACGATCATCTCCTCAATTCCATAAAAACCAGCAAATCGTTTTGCCCCATCTACAGATGGAAAGGCATACTTCTAAACCCTGCAGGTAGAGGCTCAATGATAAGAAATGTTTCTTCTTCTATTTGTGTTTACCAAATGAATTGCTTTAGAATACTTGTTAAGATTTGTAATGGCATAACTAAATTGCAAAGAAATTACTGGTGGGGGAGAGATGAAAATGGATTGAATGAGAAAGGAAAAAAAGGTATTTGTCTTATAGGGTGGGATAACATGTGTAAATCTTTGGAGCAAGGAGGTTTAGGATTCCAAAACATGAAAACTTTAATATAGCTATGTTTGCTAAGACAGGACGGAGACTGCATGAAAATCCTAGTTCTCTAATGGCTAGAAACCTTAAAGCTAAGTACTATCCTATGTGTGATATTCTTCACATAAACACTGTTCCAAACCAAAGTGATAGTTGGATATGGAAAGGTATATTACTAGGAGTAGCTTACTTGAAAAAACATTATTTTTGGGAGTTGGGAAATGGAGAGAACATAGATATATGAGATGATTACTGGATTCCAGGTGCTAAACCAACTGAAAACAGTATTAGGACAGGGAATGTAGGTACCACTAAAGTATGTCATTTAATAATAACAAACAAAACTTGGGATATAACAAAACTTGCAGGTTTTTTGACAGAAATACTGTAGACAAGATAAGGATGATACAAATTCTTAACAATGGTCTACCGGATGTCCCTCGTTGGACGCTAAGCGACACAGATATCTTTACTGTTAAATCATTATATAAAAACATTAATAGTACAGGAGAAACTAATATGCAATGGAATAAAATATGGGAAATGAAAATAACTCATTCAATCAAGACATTCATCTGGAAGGCAGCACACTTTATACTGCCAAATAGTATGAGAGTTGCTGCCATAATACCAGAAATAGATGTTCGTTGCAAAATCTGCAATGCAGAAGAGGAATCTCTCACTCATTTGTTTATGAAATGCAATTTCACAAAACAGGTATGGATGCATCTTAACTTTGATATTGACAATGTGATGCGCAATGCTAACACCTTTCATGATTGGTTAAATGGGTGGTTTACTCAAACAGATAGAGAAAACAACGTAATGGAATGGAAAGTGTTTTGTAGCATAGTAACATGGCATGTTTGGAAGGCAAGATGTGACAGGGTGTTCAAAAAAGAAACTCAAGATAGTGAGGTAACAACAAGGAAGATAGTAAAATTTATAAACAGTTATATGTGGGTTAACAGAAAAGAGTACAATATTATGCAAACCTTGTATTACAACCCACTAAATGATGATGCGTTAACTGTTACTAACATCCAACCTCATATTAGTTCAGGATTCATGGCAATAACGATGAATATAGCTTTATTTATGCATGATTCGATGACTAGTTCAGGAGTTGGATTAACAATGATTGATTTTGCAGGAAGAACTATTGAAGCAAGGGGTAGCTGGAGAAATTGCACCACCAGAGAACAATTAGTCGTAACAGGAGCTGAAGGGGATTTTCAATGGGCAGTTGAAATGAGTGGCCACCATATCGTCTTCCAAAGTGATTCGCAACCCACTCTCGAGCTGCTAATTGGAATGTATGCTAAAGCTAGAGAAAGAAGATTCAAAAAGCTCGTACTTTAGAAACAACTCAGACTTTTATATAAATTTTAAAGCTATGGCTTTTATAATAACAAGTAGATTCAATATCATAAGGGCAACAAACCTGTCAGTTTTTTGTAATAGATTCACCGTCCAAAATAAGTGGAAAGGTGAGAGTCTTATAGCCATAATGAACTATCTAGATATCCAAAATTGGAATGTCCAAGTTATGCACACAAACGACTTCATTCGAAGGCGTTTGTTTTCTATGTAAGTTTGGGGAGCTTTCCTCTTTTATGGAAAAAAAAAAGAACAAGATAATTTTTAATACGTGGAATACCTTACATTTGAAAAAGTATTATATTTTTGCTCTTCTTTAAAGTTAATGGTCATAGCATAGGAGAATCCAAGCTTTGCCCATCAACAACAATAACTCTTGGAATTGATAAATAAACAAATATAAGATTAAAAAATTCGACTTAATACGGGACAAGACGACAAAATCTAATGATAATAATATTACAACCATGTGAGGTACCCAAAAAGTACTGATTGATGATGCTGACAAGGACTCGATTATATCTGAACTAAATGTTGAAAAACTTAAAGAACATAAAGATCTATCCAGACTCCCAAAAACCTGCTAGCACTAATAGAGCACAATTTTAAACCTCGTTAAATAATGATAGGTCCCATACAAATGTCATGGAATCCAAAAGAAATTGGTAAGTGACAAACAATTTCGAGAGAATTTGTTTGGGCGGTACGTTTATATTTTTTGTGTTTCAAAGCAAACAACTCAATATCTCAAAAGGGTCCAATATGGTTTTCTTTTTTTTAATGTATTGTTCAATTAAAAATGACTCTTTATCCTAAAGAAGAAACCCTCGGGACTAAAACACTGAAACCCTTAGAGTATATCTGAGTAGATCATTTTCATCACAACCCCTTTAACTTCTCCGTCTCTTTTCCCCCCCTATTTATGTATTTCTAGTTCTAGATGACTATTTAGTTATAATTCTTTTAGCTTAGTAGGTCGTAATCTTCTTCGACATGAAAAATATCTTCAACACCTACGTCTTCATCAATATTTTCTGCAACTTTCATGACCAAGATCCCAATAACAATTTTAAAATTTTCGAATTGACCCCAAATCATATATGACTTTTGCTACTTTGTTCTTGATATAAACCTTAAAATATTGGATTTTTAGTAATCTTAACATTTCTGTTAAATGAAGATCTGTTAATATGTTTGGTTGTTTCCAAACCAAGAATGACCATGTAACCTTGTTACTTTACCTTGGATTCTGATGTAACTTTTTAATTAACTTAGATTTTTGCATGATTGATGGATAACCAGTCATATTTTGAGGTTTTATTTTTAACATTCCTGCAGTCTCCAGAAGAGATATACTTTT
Organism: Papaver armeniacum; assembly: GCA_023531295.1. Classification (NCBI taxonomy): domain Eukaryota; kingdom Viridiplantae; phylum Streptophyta; class Magnoliopsida; order Ranunculales; family Papaveraceae; genus Papaver; species Papaver armeniacum. The sequence continues at coordinate 5,490 of JAJJWW010010343.1, forward strand.
CTTCTCTTTTTTTCTTTCCCTAAAGAACAAGGGAAAAAACCTAAGGAAATCAAGGAAAATATACTTATATCATGTTTGGTTCAAAAACCAAGAATCCTATTTCGGGGGAATGTGACCAATTTCTTGAACCAAACGATACAAATCAGCTCTCTGTAATTAAGAATCTTGATTCCTAGAAATCCAATTCCCTCCAAAACAATATATTTCTATTGCATTGGTCTAATAGTGCAATGGAATTGGATTCCAGGGTAAAAAAAAGTAATTGAATTACCTTAACCGAACGCTAAATTTTTTGGATTTGAAACCAATTCCAAGAATTGGATTATCCCATAATTGAATTCCTATGAATCCAATTCTTCCTACCAAACGAGGTGTTAAGGAAAGAATTCCCGCAAAAGGATCTGGTGGTATTTGGGCTGCCTTCCGTCTATTATTCGGGTAGACAATGGATAGAGAAACTCTCTCTCTCCTGCCTGAAACTTATTTGTTCAGATCGGCTCCTTTGGAGCTGATCTGAGCAGATCAAACAATACCAATCGCTCTAACTTCTCTTGATCTCTCTTTTGTGCTTCGTTAATCTAGATTCAGTCACCTTTTCGGTACTATTTTTTGTCCAGAGTTTTGTGTTTGTTTTCATGATTTTTCTGCTTGGATCTGTGCTTGCTAGAGCAACTATGGCTAGTGAACTATTACGGGGAACTCAGACCAGGTCGCCTTCTTCTTCAGTGCAAATCAGCAAGCAAAATGAAGCAGCAACAACTTCAATGGTTTCTTCGGCATGTCCTCCTTCTAAGTTCTGTAACTTGGGGTTTTTCTCTCCTCCTGTCTTTTTTTATCTAGTTTCTGATTTGCAAAACTCATGTTTAGTTTTAGTTCGTTTTTATGTTTTAGGTTACAATTTCATGGGGTTACTGTTTGTTGTGGTTTTTTATTATTTGGGTATTCGGATTGTGTATGTAATGGTGTTCTTCAATTTGGGTTTAGATTTGATCATTGTTTGTTGTAAGATCAGTGATAACCATTTCCGGCAGTTACAAGAGCTCCGACGGTTGTTCCAGCGAGTTTTTTGTTTACCTGATGAATGTAATCACTTTTGGTCTTTTAGCATTAACTTAAGCATGTTTCTCTCTGGAGGAATATCACCCAAGCCGGCTACAAGAATATCAACATCAACGAACCCAACTGCGGCAACAAAGTTAGAAACAAGAACAGTTCTTACCCATGAAAACAAAGACAGACATAATTATATTCAGATCATCTTCTACAATTGCTACCGTAGCTCCAAAGCCGAGACAGCCCGATTCGTTCCACTTCAGACACTTAAAGACCGATTCAGATTACCACCGTTACTTGAGACACTTAGGATACTATTTGGCTACTGTTACTGTTAGTTGGGTCATTGCTACCTTGATTACGTTAGGTAATCTAAATTTAAGAAACTCCAGTTCATGTCAACTACATGTTCTGATGAACATTGGGTTGGATTCTATCCAGTCATCGCCTTGTGCTTTGATACATACGGGTTTTGTTTTCAAAATCAGTTTGGCCCTTTATGTTTGGACCTCTCCTTTGCGAGAGAGAAGGTCTTTTGAAACTGTTTTTAGTTATGAAGGGATAGATTTGATAGGCAAGAATTGGTGGAGATACTACAACTTGTATGATATTTTTATGATCTTGAAAAATCTGTGTAAGGTTTCCGGTTTCCTTAATCGGTTTTAACAATATATCATTTGAGGCTAGCCTCTTTTTCGGAAAAAAGAAAAAAATTTTGGATTTATCAACATATTATTTTTTTATTTGTAAAGAATTGGTACTGGCGAGTTTCGAACTAGGGTGTTAGTATTATGGTCCAATAACCTTATCATTGTAAGACAATAAGACCAACTTTATGCCTACGAGATTTTTTCCCGATAAGTAAAGTGAATTTTCCCAAGATAGGCTGTCGCACACTCAATCTACTAGATGTTGAGCTGTAAAATCAACTTACAGCCAGATAGATACAAATGATATTTACAGAAAATCCATTTGGTGTTTGCAGTGAAACCCGACTCCAGGAGTAGCAAAAGAGTGTAATAAATAGAGAGAATAGGCACAGTAGACAGTTATTATAGAGCGGTCTCGTAATGCCGCATCCCATAATTATCCCGACACCCTCAGGTGCTTAGGTTAACACTTGTCCTTCAGAACTCTAATAATCACTGCCACCACCATTCCCTAGTGTGACACTCCACAATAACTCAAATCTTTCTTTGTTTTTATTTACCAACTCACATTCACTCTGTACTCACCACCACGATGAAAAACCCCATTTCACCATTTTCACTCGCTGCGTCTTGGGTTCATCCCATTTATCAACACTGTAGATGATAAAAACAACATAGATTAGAGGGTCTGTAAGAGAATATTCCCATAATCTAATTACTTTTTTTTTTCTTAATCACAAGAAAACAAAACTAGGTGCTTCTGTTTCCAATGGGTTCTGCTTTGTTTTTTGTAATGAAAATTGAATCCTTTTCAGTTCATAGGAACATGAAAAAAACTAAGATTTGGTATTTCACTAAGATTTTTATGAAAGGCCCATAAATAAACAATTTGATAATCAAGCCATATTTTGTTAATCTTGTGATGATAAGCGTTTATAATTGCATATTCTGATCAAGCAAAGCACTTGGACTTTCATCCAAACTCAAATTGCATGCAAAGCTACTATTTAGTAAGTAATTGGATATATTGGAGAACACAGAAGAAAATATCATGAGATTGAAACTAAAACTTTTATACATTTCTTCAATAATTTTTTATAATTTCTTCTACATAGAGAAAGACCCTTAACCTAATTCTAATCACCTCGTTCAAACCTAATTAACCATCATCAAACCCAAAATTTTCAACTCTCTTTGGTCTTTGAACACAAAATCAAAGAAGAGGAAAAAAGGAAAAACCAAAGAAGAATGAATCTTCTTAATTTTGCTCTGCTTGATTGTTAACTTTCAGAGTTCTCTTCACTGTTTTGATGATGAGTACTAGTTTCTTCTTTTGATTCTTCATCAACTTTAACTTGCAATTTCTCATCGCCATCCTCTTCTTTGCTTTCATTTGTCTTGATATTTTTGCTGTTATCGTTTTGACCAGCAAAAGAAGAAGTTTTACTAGATATAGGAGTAGCTAAATATCTTGGCTTCTCATCACCAGCCATAATAACAACAATTTTTTCTTCATAAACTACTGGAATCTTCATAGCTTGGTTACTAGATTTCTCGTCACCATTTTCTAAATCTCTTTCCTGATCACCATTCTGATCTTCCCTGTTATCCAAATTACCTGATAGTTTCCAGTATGAACAAGCAAGAATTAAAAGAGCAAAAGCTATTAAACCTAACATAGCTGCTAAACCACCAAATAGATATGGAACTGGAGAATGCCATGGTGAATGTATTTGTAATGCTGAGTGTTGTTGTTGTAATGGTGTCATCGCTGCTTCTAATAATATTGCTGTTCTCATTTTTGTTGCTGTAAAAACGTAGAAAAAGAAAGTTAGAGGAAGTGGTGGTGGTGGTGGTGGTGGTGGTGGTTGTTGTAGAAAAGATTGGGATGAAGAGAATGAGAAATGGGTTGATGGGTATTTATAAGTAGTGAAGAGTGGGGGAGAGCAAGAGGGAGAGATTAAGTGGAGATAATATGTTGTCATCACTTACTATTAAAGGGAGAAGATTAATTGGTTGTGAAAGTGGGGTGTAAAAAAGAAATTAAAAGTAAAAGAAAAATACTCTCATTAGTGGGGGATTTATTTATTTTTCCCTTCTTTCTTATCGGGGTTTAAGGGTTCTAGTAGTGTATTAATGTACAAAACTTATCCAAAGAGGGTGACCCTATCTTTTTTAATATTTTTGATGGAGAAGGTGACCCTATTTCAATCATATCCGAGCTAATAGTGAAAACCCACTACAAAGAATCTGCTCATAGGGTTAATGATAATAGTAAACTTACTATTATAGATGTACTATATTTATCATGAACCTTTTTTTTTTTTTTTTTTTATAATCTATTACTGCCTAGCTCTCTCAAAATGAAATTCATCCAATACTTTGATGAGTTCGCCTACCTTGTCTAAATTTTAGGTGTATGAATCTGCTGACAGTAGTCCCACATGGCGCGGGAAGTTTAAGATCCCGCATTCTATAATCCTTGAATAGTGCCAATCTTACAAACCGGTTTCGAAATTAGTTAGATTCATGAATTTCAATACGATATCAGAACATGCAATGTCTTTGTTTGATTGCAACTCTATTATTTATTCTCGTTCTTTACTTACCGTTACCCGATTTAAATTTGTCCACGTGCTACCGTTAAAATTAGTTAGATTCATGAATTTCAATACGGTATCAAAACAAGTAATGTCGTTGATTGCAACTCTATTCTTTATTCTCGTTCTTTACGTACCGTCCACGTGCTACCGTTAAAATTAGTTAGATTCATGAATTTCAATACGGTATTAGAACAAGCAATGTCATTGATTGCAACTCTATTCTTTATTCTCGTTCTTTACTTACCGTTACCCTTCTGTTACCCGATTTGAATTTGTCCACGTGCTACCGTTGCCCGATTTTAATGTTATCCACGTGTTAGACCAATAAGGCGGGGATGTTGAGATTAGTCCCACGTAGAAGAACTTGCAATTTATAAACCTTACCCAACCCTAACCTTGTAAGATGATTTTCAAGACCATGGACTTCTATAATTATAAGCAGCTTCTGGGTCTTTTAAAACCAAGAGGAAAATGATTATGATCATTCGAGAAAACCAAGAGAAAAAATGGCCAATAAATTTGTTAAAAGAGTGTGATTTTGTCCCCTAGTATGGGCAAAGTAATGATCTTACGGTGAGTTTGGATGTAGACCTTTAAAGGTGGGATTTACGGGTCCATGGGATTTGGTGGAATTCCGTTTCCTTCGAAATGTTTGGCTACCCAAATCTCTGGAATCACATTTTCCAGGGGAATCAGTTTTCCAGCAAATCCTCCATATAGAGTCCGACCCCTTCCCCCTAAGATTTGCTGGGAAACTTATCAAGGAATTTATGGACTTACTTTTTTTTTTTTAACTTTAAATCTCATTGGACGACCGAAGGGAGTCCTTCTATGTGATCACAATGGAGGCCAAAAATGCAATTAGATGCAACGTTTTTTTTTTTCATTTTTAATTGATTCAATTGAACATGAATTGATCGTTTTTTTCCAAAATTGATTTGATAATCAAAGAGTTATAATACTCAACTACTAATAAGCACCATCAAATCGATCAAAACGCGAGTTGGATGTTAATTATTTCGACCTAAAATCCTTGAAAAAACCGTGGCCTAATCTAATTTGCGACAGTTTTATAAAATTTAAATTCAATTCGACCAAATTGGATCAAAATTTATCGTCCTTTTCCAAAATTGGTTTGATAATCAATGATTTGGGGTCCCATTTATATTTCAACTCCATAAAATCGATGAATCCGACAAATTTTACCTTCAATTGCTACAAATTAAACCAAAAAGTTTAAAAAGTGTGGTGCACAAAAATGTGATATAAAACAAAAACAATTAGTAACGCATATATGTGTTCCTAATTAGATTTTCCGTTGCAAAGCAAAAGAATCGAAAAGAATTTTAATCGAATCTTCGGTCGGCCCCCAACGTGCGCGGTAATCTAGTATATATATATATATATACAATTTTAAGATTCTAAGGGTGATACCAAACAGTATATGGACTTTAAAACAAGATAATTTTATGAATCCTAGAAATTTTAAATGAGTTACCAAACACAACTGGGATTTACATGAATCCCAGAATTCATAAATCCTCGGAATCGTGAATTCTGCAAACAAACACTTAGAACATTTGATCCTTCTTTTTATGGAAACAAATCCGGCTTTTTAACATACCCATATATCAAAACTTTGTTATTCGTTTTGAAACGTAGATTTTAGTGGGAATGTTATATATACCCTCCATACCGGTGGGCCTAGCAAAAATACCCCTAAGGGGTGAAAAATAAGCCAAAACAAAAAATACATTTTATTGAATTCCTACTTTAACCTTTTATGTCTTTTACTTCTTCCTCTTCATTTATTTCGATCAAACCCCATTAGAAGAGTACAACCACCACAATCTCCTCCTCTGCCCTAATCCTATCGCTACTATCTCCATGGCCACCATCACTTTCTTCCAAATCTTACCACCACTGTCACCAGCACAACCGCAACATTCAGTATTAAATTGTTCATCAACGTCGCATCCAAATCGAGAACGAGCAGATCTAGAAATGGGATTGATTATCTTCTTTCTCTTTTTTGGATTCGTATTTCGTTCTGCAAATCGAAATTCAAGCTCCGTGGATTGTTAAATTGGGAGATTAAAGGGGATTTAAGTGATTATTTTTCTTTTTCTTGTTTAAGTTTATATTGGTAATGATGGTATTCAAATTAACTAGTTGTTGTTATTGCTGGTGGTGGTGGTGAGGATGGGATGACGAAATGTGACGGTTCTGGTTGTTTAGGTGGTGGTGGAGATTTGATATGATTCTAATTGCTCTTCCCTCTCTCAAAAAAAACAAAAACAACAACAACAACAACAACAACAGCAACAAAGTTATGAATCTAGGTTTTTGTAAATTCATTTTCTAAGCTTCAAATTAATGCTTGATTTTGAATCTCTATTAGATCTATGTTTAATTACGGGTTCTGATGTTTTTTTTCCCCATTGGAAGTGAAAATTGTGGAGATATACTTGATAGTGATTATGTTGCAGATTTCGGTATGGTATTATTATCATTTTTTTATTTTAATTTTACATATTGCTTTGATTTGGTTATTTCATGAATTGTTTCATGAGATTGAAATCAAAATATAAATTGAGAATTAAAGATTTATAACTGAACTTTTTATCGATTAATCTGATTTTAAATTTTTAATTCGAATTGAATTCAGATTCAAAATTTAGGGTACAAATGTTTGATACATTGATGAAATGTTTGAGAGAAATATTGTGTTGTTGGAGCTTTGATTGGAAACTTTGCTGGGAACAACTTATGGATAATAGAAAAAGCTTCCTGCTAAGAAAAGGAATAGTGACTTCGCTTCATGTTTTTTAAACAAGTGGAGACGATGTACTATGAATCCAGTTTAGATGGCTTCATTTTAGATGTGGTTTCATATTATGTAGACAACTTGTAGCAAACTTTTTTTTTTTTTTTTTTTTTTTTTTTTTTTAATAATGATGTAGTTGGAGGTTACATTTTTTTGGCTTAAGATTTTGGAAACAACCACATCAAGTTGGTTCCAAATTTGCAAACAATTAGAACTAGTTGATGTCGCTATTGGAGACAACTTGTCCTAGTTGATTCCATTTCTAAACAACTTGTGATGGTTGCTTCCATTTTTCTGGAGGCAACTTGTATCTGTTTGTTTTCATATTGAGTTTTAGGTTTGTTTTATTTGCCGAGTTTGCTTTTTTGTCAGGTAAATATTGCAGAAATTAACTTTTGCAACTTAAGCATCTCTCATGCTATTTCTGAATCAACTATCGTTAGGGAGATGCAACACCAATTAGGATACCAGTCTAAGCATGAAATGGTTGTTTCATTAGTATTAGTTGTTCGATTAGTTTTTTCAAACAATGTAATGTACAGATTGTGTATTGTTCTTCATCTCCTCGTTATTTTTCTTATTGTCTTTTTGTTCATTTCAATTATGAATATGATTTTGAAATACACTTGAAGTATTTTATGCAGTGATCAACCATGATTTGTAATGACCAAGGTATTAATCATTGGCATTTTGTTTAGGTTTCATTTTGATCATAATCTGATTAGGTCCTATTTGTTATTGAATGCATGCATTAATTGTAGTATTTGAACCTGTTTGTTATGGTGAATATTTGAATGAAATCTGTGTTGCAATGTAGTAGTTGAATCTTTTTTGTATGGTGAATATTGAATGAAATCATGAATCAGTTCTTTGATATGACTTATCATCTTTTTTGCGTCACTACCAAAGTTTAAGCTACAGAACAATGTTTGATTTTCTGTCTATGATGATGTTGCTATAGGTTATATTTTTTTTTTCTTCAAATTTTTGGAAACAACCTCATCAAGTTGCTTCCAATTTTGGAAACAACTTGACCCAGTTGCTTCCACTATTGGAGACAACTTGTCCTAGTTGCTTCCTTTTTCTAGAGATAACTTGTATCTGTTGCTTTCATATTGAGTTTCGGTTTCGTCTTTGATTTGTTTTAATTTGTTTTATCAGGTAAAAATGGTAGTTGCAGAGATTAACTTTTGCAATTTAAGCATCTTTCATGTCATTTTTGATTCAACTACTGTTAGGGATATGCTAAGTGTTGAGTTTGTTTTGTGGTCAGTTGTGTCACTACCAAAATGTATGTTGAGTTTGTGTATTTCAATTAGTTGGTTTTTTTTTTTCATGTACAAACAATTGTTGAAGAGATTACGTAAAAATGAATACCACAGGTTCCTGGACTCCACTTTTGGAGACAACTTGACCAAGTTGCTTCCACTTTTGGAGACAACTTGACTAAGTTGTTTCCATTTCTGGAGACAACTTGACTAAGTTGCTTCCATTTCTGAAGAGAACTTGTGATATAGCTATGTTCAATTTTTTTCTATCTTTGAACATTTTCAATCACTCATTTTGTATTTATTTTTATCGCAGAGATTTTTTCAGTTGCGGAGTTATTCCTGGTGAAGACGGTGATACTTTAAGTTAGTGGAAATACATAGCTTTTTTTGTAGTCACTCTATGAAAAGGAAGTGTGGTCATTGTATAATGTTTGCATATCATAATCTCCATACATGCCAGAGACCCCTATTGGTTGCTCGTGCACCAACATTCCGAAGGCAACCTCATATTTCGAACTTGTATAAGACTATGTTCAAAGTTTAACGTTTCTGAACTTGTTATCATTGTTTTGATATTTTATGAAGGTGGCATGTTTCATTTTTCAGTTCAATGTTTCTGAATTTGTTATCTGTTATATATATATATATATATATATATATATATTGAACTTGTTCTATTGTAATTGTTCTAAAACACTTTCTTTCAGCTTGTTATGAATTGAACCTTTCTTTTTCTTTTTAGTTTTTGCTTGTGTTAAACTGTCTGTTCCATCCAGGTTTGTCTCCAGATTTTGTGGACAACTTGACCAAGTTACTTCTGTTTCTGGAGACAACTTGAGCAAGTTTTCTCCATGTATTTAGAAGTTCTTGTTCCTGTATACCATGATGTTTATCTCCTTTCGGCTATGCATACCACAGTACTGCAATCAGATTACAATAATAATCAAACCACTCAACCATTCGTTTGTTAGTTTTACTTAACAAAAGTAAAATTTTGATAACAATAGACACATTCAAGTAAAGAGTTTTACAACCAAGACTAATAAAAGTATCTTTGTTAACAGTAAACACACTCATTCATTCATTCATTCAGCTACACTTGAATCTTATTCTTTTTGAAGCTTTAATTCATTAATTGCATTTAAGATAAGAAACACCATCCTAACCCTTCTCTTATTTACTTTCTCAACCATTTCATTTCTTCTAGCTTCAATTAAACAGCTATAACACTTATCTTTCACCAATGTCTTCATAAACATATACACATACAGTGCGCATTCAGTGTTTTGTTATTTGTACTGGTAAGATAGCCTTGTAAAAGTTATGAAAAATTTCTTCAGTATTCTCGTCTTTATTTTCATCTCATTCAGTATCTTGCTTAGAGTTAGTGTCAGACAATGGACCTGCAAGTTGTAAACTGGATTTGTTCTCATAGAGTTGTATACCATCATCCATACACCATCTTCTATTGGAAGCAACAACCAATTGAATGAGTGGATTCCACCATCTACTTTTCTGCAAGTGAAATTCATTATTTTGGTCCAGAATATCTCATTTTACTGCATTTTAAAAAGCACAAAATTTTAAAAAGCACAAAGGAAACATTTTTTTCGTTATTAAAGATATAAGAAAACAATTTAAGCATGTAATGGAGATAACTTGAGCAAGTTGCTTCTGTTTCTCGATACAACTTGAGCAAGTTGCTTCCATTTCTGGAGATAACTTGAGAAAGTTGCTTTCATTTTCTGGAGACAACAACATCCTAAACCTAAACCTGACAATAACCTTATAGACATATACCTAAACCTAACAATAGTGTTACTAGCATGACAAGAACACGATGAAAATGCGAGAAAACCAACTGCAGAAGATAACCACATTCATATTCATCTACTTTTAAAACAACACAATAGAAAAAAAAAATTGGGAAGCTGGAGCAGACTTCTGGTTAAAAAGCATGTTACATATATGTTTTTTTACTCTACATATATTATACACAACAGTTCAACATTGATGCTAAAGACTACAATACATGTACAATCAACTGAATTTTATTGCAAGTTAAATTTCTTACTTTGCTTTCATTGTTTCACATCCTCGGAAAATTCTTTAAGGATTTGTTTTTGTTCATCGTCGCACAATCCCAAATTTTCCAGATTTTATGCTTCCTCGAGGTTACTTGGTAGTGGTAGCGTTGGATGAATATAATCTGTGCTCTCTAGATTGAAAATTCTTTTTCTTCTTTTTGTTGTTGTGTGCAGGAAGCCTTCCTCCAAACCTTTCTTATTCCTCGGCTTTGAGTTTTTCTTAATTATTCTCTCCAACATCTTCAATTAACCAAATCAACATCAAGCTATCAACATTAAAATTAGAGAAACTCGTTGACAATTAGGCGGTTGATTCATTCAACATTGAGAAATAAAACATCAAAAATTAGAAACGTGTTCAATATTTCTTCAAAAATTAGAACTAGCACTCTAACTACCTAAAAATATCAACATCACACTACGAGTTGCAACCTAGCTAGCCAATAACCTTTAGTATCTTCAATCGTATTAAAATTGAACAATAAACTTCAAACTATACTACTAATTCAACATTAAATTAAGCAAAATCAGTAAATGAAACAAAAACACTATGAAGTTGAACAAAAACAAGTAAATCAGTAAACCTACCTTTACCGATTTCTTAACACCAACAGGAGCAGTTGATTATTTTTTTCCTAACACATGCAACATTAAATTGAAAAATATTAGTATGGATTTAACAGAAAGCAGTAACGGTATCAAAAAAACTAAATGTATTTGAAACATAAATGAAAATCGATGAATCAAACAAATTTTTGAAGATAAATCATGTACCAAACCCTGAAAAAAATGAAATCAAATGAAATTGAGATACAAAATTGATGTTTACCTTTTATTTGATCTTTCAAAATGTTGTTGTTGAAGATTCATAAAAAATCGATTTCTGAAACCTAATTTTCTCGTTTTTTGTGTGTGTTTCGGTCAGATTTGATCTTTTAGAACATGTAATAGTATTAATCTAATGATTTTTGATCTATTTTAGTGTTTAATTCGAAGCTTTAATCCGATCTTCTTTAGTTTTCTTCGTTTTTTTTATTCGTTTCGGTTTCTCGGCTGGAGGAAGAGAGAGAGGAAGAGAAATGAAAATATCGGCCGAAGAAGTTCTAGTTTGGTTATGTCTCTTTTTAAAGAAGGTTATTTAGGTAATCTAATAATTCGGGTTATACGCCTGAGGGTATATTTTAAGTTGAAAAGGGTATTTTTCAATGGGCCTGATACTAAGGGTATATAGATAATGTTCCCTAGATTTTATAACGCGAAATCTTACATGACACTATCGCTTATCACTTTATGGACTTTTCATTAGCAATTTCACTTTCTGGGTCGGGAAGCCAAAAATATTACATACGAGGATTCCTTAGAAAATTTGCTTATCAATGGATTTTTAGTTTGTCTCGTAATTTTGGATAAAATTAGGACAATTCGATCCAACAAATTATGCCATTGAGAGGTATACCTGTGAAAAAAAAAAGATTATCTAGAAGAAAAACTGGAAAAATATCTAGTGATTTAGTAGTCATGATTTTATTAGTGACTTACATTTTGGCCTTGTTTGGTAAAATTTATGATTATCTATTTATGATTATTTATAATCATAAATAGATAAATGATTTTGGTATAATCAGTTTAAAAATAAAATTTTCCAAACACTTTTTTTCAAATAATTGATTATTTTAGAATGATGATCTCGAAAAGGAGAAGAAAGAACAATGATCTAGGATTTTTTTAGTCTTATATTGTTTTTTTGTCTCTTGATAGTTTAGACTTTAGAGAAAATAAGGAAAAAAAATTCAATTTGAGTTTGCTAGAAAAAATAATTGATTATAAGGAAATATTTTGTAATCGTATTAGTGATCCATCATTATTACATAGCAGGCAAGCGAGCAACAAGCTGCGCCGCTAGCCCTTTTTGATTATAATAAATTTTCAAAACAACTTTTTCCTGTTTATGGAAATAATTGATTTTTTCCATTATGATTAAAATAAGCAATTATTATAATGGTTACCAAACGTATATAAAATCCATTAAAATAATGATTACCAAAGAGCCCTTTCAGTTTTTCACGTCGATCAGAACTAAATAGGGAAGAATCAAATTACAAAATGGCAGAGAATCGAATGTGGTTATCTTTTTTTCCTTTCAAATGAGTATGCAAATGGATAAGAACCAAAACTAACGTATTTATTAGAGGGTTTTGGGTCCAATAACGGAATTCGGATTGACCCCATAGGCATATATATATATATATATATATATACTAGGTATCACCCCGGCCTACGGCCGGGGCTCAACCTTTTTCGAATTTTTGTTGTTGTTTGGTCGGCTGGTCAGTATTCTCCCATAAAATTTTAGTCATTAACAAACTGGTTAGATTAAAGTTGTGGAACATCGATCCTATAAGTTAGTTGAGGCCGGTGACCCTAGAATTAGCCGAGGCTTACAGACCCGGCCGTGACCTCTTAAACATGTCCCAGTATATTGTTGGTCGGGCCAAATTAGCCGGGGCTTATAGCCCCGGCCGTCCTCTTAAGCATGTCCAGTGTTTTGTTGGTCGGGTCAAATTAGCCGGGCTTTACGGCCGGCCGTCGCCTAAGCATGTCCGGTGTTTGTTGGTTGGTCAAATTAGCGGGCTTGACTCCGTCACCTCTAAGCATGCCCGAGTGTTTTGTTGGTCAGGTCAAATTAGCCGGGGCTTACAGCCCGGACGTTGCCTCTTAAGCATGCCGCAGTGTTTTTTTGGCCCTATGAAATTAGCCGAAGCTTACAAACCCGGTCGTGGCCTCTTAAGCATGCTCTAATGTTTTGTTGGTCGTGTCAAATTAGTTGGGGATTACAGCTCCGGCCGTGACATTTTAAGCATATGCCCTAGTGTTTTATTGATCGACTCAAATTAGCCGGGGCCTGCCGTAATATCTTGTTAGTCGTGTCAAATTAGTCGGGGTTTACAATCCCACCGTGGCCTCTTAAGCAAATAGTCTATCTTTTTTGCTTCCAATTTGGTTCCAGCTACCAAACATAAACGTGTATAAATCTTTACCGTCTTTTTTATGCACAATTTTCTTTTCTAATAATAGTCGTTAGATTAGTTGAGGCTATCCATTCTTTCTGTTACACTTGTAGCCACGTCAAAACGTGGGTTATGTGAGATGCCTTTTGGAGTTTCATAAAAACTGTAGTGCAGCAATTCAAAAAAATAGACTTTTTTGGTCTTCCAAAATGCTAAGCCATACATACGTTTGCAGCTAGTGGGGTTTTGTAGATAGTATCAGAATTAGGCATCATAAGACCATGGAAAGATGGATGGAGTACTCTAAATTAAATTACAAACATTGCTAGTACTTTGGAAATTTTTAGAAGATTTGAAAATTACATGAATACGACCGATCGACGTGGATCTGCTTATTTTATGTTAAAAATTCGGTTGACCAATAGCATCATTAAGCACCAAATTGATTGTAAAGAATTTGTGTACACAGTAATAATCAAATTTGCTTAATCCTTAATCCTTAAAACTTTTGCGGGGTATTTTTGGTTCATTGCCTGAGGGAATGTGGATCACGGTTCATGAAACTTAAAAATTGATCACGGTTCATGAAACTACATCATGCAGTAGTACTTGCAGCTGCTTTCAACATATAAATAGAGTTACAACTAAAAAAAGTAGACAAAGAGTGCAGAGTTAAAGAGTATAACTTAAAGAATTCGGATGGATGAAAAAAGAAAAAAGAAAAAAAAATACACACCTCATAGCTTCAGTTGGATGAGATAATAAATTTCCTCTTTAAAGCCTCTTGGTTTGAACATATTAGTTTGTTGGACAAAAATATATCTTTGAAGCGTGTGGGTTTGAACGTGTTTTTGATATGTATGGAAAACTTACGAACATACATGGTCTTATATAGGACTCTTTAGTATCAGAATTAGGATAGTATTTTTTGGTTTCATAATTAGGACAATATCTATTTCCGGAAACAGTTCGAAACTCACGTTTGGAAATGAAGCTATCATTCACGTTTGGAAATCAAGCTATCATTAATAAATTAATGGGCCCGAACAATATCAGGAAACCAAGTGATCCAACGCACTAAAATATCTCTCTTCCAACTCACGATCTATGCCGTAGGATGATGAAATATATATATATAGGGTATATTGTAGCTAATCTCTAAAGTATTTCTTAGTAAAAAGAGAGAATATTTGTATTACATGGATGGGAAGTAAAGTAACTACGGTTTAGTTGTGCACAAATGATTGATAATCACCTAAACCAGACCCAATATCCGCAAGTGTTTGTCTATGTAAGAAAGAGAAATAAATTACAATGATTCGAGAATAGAATTTGTGGGAATGAAAGAGAAATAACAAAGAAGAAAGTGACATTAGTTCATTTCATTTGTTAGTTAGATTTGATAAATTTTATATAGTTATAGTTTAATTTGATTTAGATATTTAACAGATATATTACGAACAAGAACCTTAGCGTTCATGTTAATACAATATCGGTCTTAGGTGGCATTGGAACCATACTTTAATATTTGATGAACATTTTCCGATCTTCATATCTAACACTTTTAATGACATTTTTTTATCCAAATTTAATTTTTGTTGTTTCTTCTCTGATTTAAATAAATAATACTCCATCCGTTTTTGAAAAAGACATATTTTTACTTTTTCAGTTTGGCCTAGTTTTAGGCTAAAATGAAAAAGTAAAAGTATCTCTTTTCCAAAACAGAGGGAGTAATACAATTATATATCATACGATGTCTCAATGTGATTTTACATGGTTTTGTTATGGTCTTTTGGGGTATTCTGAAGAGCATTTATATTGGTTTTGATGGTTCAAATGAAGACGATTATTCGGACATGACAAAGATCTACGCAAATTGATATTGGTTACCAATTTTAGTCGTGGTGAATGGTGATGATTTACTGTGCATATTATTCTGTGTCCATGGGAGATTCTAATCTTGTCGAAAAAGAAGAAAGGAAAACAAGTTCAAATAAAAGAATTAGAATTTTAGTATCATTCTCTCTCGATATTATTTTTTACCGGAAATCATATTTTTGATACTTATATCATAGTCCAATGCTTTTGTGATACATGATATATTTATGTTTTCATATATTTTATGTATGATATATTTGATCAAGAATTACTGAAAATAACAAATTTACTACTCCCTCCGTCCCACTATTAGATGACCTAGTTGAAGTTTGCACAATTCTTAAGGCAAGGAATGGGAAAGAGTATTTTTAAGTATTTTTTACAATTATACCCTTATGGATAGTAATTTGTAAAATTTAGAAATGATTTATCTATCAAACTATATCCTGGATTTTCGTAAACTTTGTATCGTTAGAAAGCATTTTAAAACACCTACGTAACGAGTATAAACATGGATATCAAATTATATACATTTCTTATACTAACGATAATTAATCAAAAGGATAATTTTAGAAATATTCCCTTGTTTAATGAAATATGTCAACTAATGGTGGGACAAAAATTTAAACTAAGTAGGTCATCTAATAGTGGGACGGAGGGAGTACTTCAAAAGGAAAAACTTAATAGGGCTAGAGAGCTAGCAACAATTTTCTGTGCAAGAGCTACTGATCTAGAGCATTCAAGGGATAGGATGATTGCTTCAAAAAAAAAAAAAGGATAGGATGATAAATCAATATAGAAAACTGCATCTTATATGATAGAATAGTCCCATATGCATATGAATACGGAGAACTTGAGTTTCAACTGTTAAAGACTTTAACTGTTATAAACCATTGTTTATTTACTAAGATGCCCTTAGTGTCTAAGTTTAGGGTTTACATATCTTGGGCACCAAGTCTTCTATCTATATAAATAGAGGCTTAACTTTGTATTCTACACACACATTAATAGAATTTCTCTCTCTCTCTTCTTCCCCTCTATTTTGTGTCTCCTTCTCTCTTTTCTTTATTCATAAGACGTTATCAGCACGCTCCCGATTGAGCTATATGGGTCGTCTCTAAACTTCAAGAGGAAGAAAAAAGCGTTTTTGAGATATTTTTTTTTTCTCAGCCGCGCATAAGATAGCAACAGCATAACACAGGAAGCCTATCTAATACTTTGTTTAATACATATTCTTTATGTTGTTTTATTTAATCTTAAAGAGATGTGGTTCGTTCAACTCTAACATTAGTTTATGTTCATCTTTTACATGTACTCACATCGGTTGGATACTTGGAGGCATTGTGAATCTTCTGAAATTTCATATTCAACTACTATGAAAATTCAATGCCTCCTATATATCGTAGTGGACGGGCAAAAGTTAATCCTCCGTGATGACGATAATGGCGGGGCCATCTAGACTTAACCAGGCGTTAAGCTTTCGTAATATATTAACTTTTAATGATTTTTTTTTTCTTCTTCCTTTTTCGTATTATAATATGTAATTGATTTTCACATACCTACATAAAGGGTGATCCACTTTGTCTAAAAGTTTGATTTTCTTCCTTCTCTAATATTTTTCATAGAGAAAAGAAAAAAAAAAAAATCAGTTTCTATTCCCTTAATGAAACTGTATTCACCAAATTTGGTGTTATCGCAATCTTAATACCTTTACGGTAACTAATCACGTGCATGGTTGAAAAACCTACGGCCAATTAACTTTGGTATCTTCGTCTATTCGATGAAGATCACATGATTTAATTATAAATGGTTTCTATATATCTTCAAGAAACCATCCTCTACACGGAATGGATTTTTCATATGCGATGAGTAACGCGACATATTTTTTTTTTTCCCTTTTTTGTCGATACAATTTTGGTGTACCGTATATAGACCCAATCGGTATTAGTTTTCCTCCATCATTTTTATAAGATGAGAGAAACTAAATTGGCATATTATCTCAATTTTTGCCAATAAGGATTGAATTCTTCAACCAATAATGGAAATTCAATAACGAAAATGATTTCTTTATCTTTCTCAAGAAGAAACAAATAAGCCAATTAAGTATGGTTTTTCCCTATCGATAAGGGGATATATAAAATGTCTTTACTATTACAAATAGCAATAAAACAAGGAATTGTTGCATTCCTTAGGGATATTGAGCAATTATTGTTCCTCGTAATAATAATCTCCAAAAATTCGGATTATTCCACTTGTTGTTGGAACACCGAAGGACACATAAGATCAAAGGGTGCACCCGGCTTGTTAGCCAATATCATTAGTCCTTGAAGTGACTATATTAATCTTGACTGATTTATTTTTTTTTGATAAAGAAAGTGTCCAACAACTTCAATCTAAACCATTATCTCGTCCCTCGAGGTCACGAAATTGGAGATATTTGCATATTTTTCCTGTAACCAATAAAATCCATGGTTGATCTTTAATTTGGATAAACTACAATTTTTTTTGGACATTTTTTTTTGGATTTTGAAATCAGTATCTACTGTCCAATGTGGTTTTCTTAAAATCCAAAAATTATTATAAGTATATGTCTCGAATTAATCGGATAATACTTTACGAAACTTGAAGTTTTCGTATATGAGATGAAAAAGATTTTTCGCCATAATCAGGGGGGGACTATACACTATCAGAAGCTTGTGTAATTAACTTAAATGTTATATCAATTTCTCTCCCATCACAATCAAAACGATGTAGGCTGTCATTATATGATTGGCGTGAAATTTTTCATTTTGCTTTTATTTAAGTTTTTGCCTCTTAAGAGGAAATCCAGTCACATTTAGCAGATAAGTAGTGTTCTATAAGAGGCTACAGGTAGTGCTCCAATTGAGTGTACCGAATTCAAATTCTCAATTATAATATCTTCTCACTTGAATATGAGGAGATTATAATGTCCGCGAACGCTGGTACCAGTAATTGATTGAATTTACACTTGAGAATTGTGTTGGCTTATAGCAAGCTAAATTATTGTCGAATATTCATTTAAAGTAGCTACTGAAATAAATGATGGTGGTTGTGAACACCTCTGCAGAGGAATTTCGACATACGTGATTGGTTGGCATACAATCCAATTAGGTTGGATTAATTTCTCAGTTAATGCAATTTTGGATCCAAGACTTAACACCTAAAAATTGTTATCCTATTACTTACAGGTTGGTGTAGTCATAATGTGTTATATGAGAAATATGTTCGTTGTAAAAACGATTTGAGGGTCTATTTTTTTTTTCTCAGACCCAAGGATTGATTCAATAAATTTTTGTTCTTCATGTATGATGCTTTTAGCGTGGTAGTCTTTGAAGGACTTGTATTGCATTTACACAAGAAATGTGGTTCAGAACATATTCAGGCAGCCACCTGACTTGATTATGTCAGGTTGAACAATCTTCTATGTGTTTTTAGAATTTGGTATAAAACCAAGAATCCGGATTAATTAGTTGATGCTATCAACTATATAGGTCTCTTGAAGAGTCCTTAAAAACACTAAAATCCACGCTTTAGCAACATAAATTCTATTTTATTTCTATCTTTCTTTCTTAAATCTGCAGTTAGAATTATGCTAGCTTAAACTGGTCTTTGAGATAGACTAGAGTTATGATTTTGATGCTCATTTTTTGTAATACTCATATAGTTGAGTTAGCATCCATAATCTTCAAAAGTTGTACTCTTTTTCCTTTGTTTCAGGTTTTATCCCATGTGGTTTTCCTGACAAGGTTTTAACGAGGCAACATGACATTTTATTTTATTTCAAAATGTTGATATTTGTGCTCTTTTTCCTTTGTCCAAGTTTTTTCCCATTGGGTTTTACTGGCGAGGTTTTAGCGAGGCAATTTAATCCAACATGGTGGTCATCCAAGGGGGAGTTGTATCGATTTCTGTTATTTGGTGGATTCCCACCATTAACTAGATCATTTTATTAGACCACATCAATATAAACTTCTCCTATGAATTTGGATATCATTCTGATCCATATAAGGTATGATCACAAATTTTGTTTACCTTTGGCATCAGAACTACATATTGGCACCTTGTTGAAGAAACTACGTCAACTACATATGCAAATCATCTCCGAAGATAGCAAACCAAGACATAAGTTCTCAATGAATTTGGAGAAGCTTGAAGATTCGAGTACACTACTATTAGAAGACTAACACAAAAGAAGACTTCATCAGAACAAATATCTTCTACATTCAAGAAATTCGTTCTTCAAAATTGGAAAGTCTCGACTCAAAGATTTGCACACTAAGACTTGACTGAAGTATTTATCAGGGGGAGCGCCATCATCAAATTAAGGTGCATTTTTTGGACTTTATCGCGTTGTACTCTTTTTCCTTCGTCAAGGTTTTGTCCCACTGGGTTTTCCTTGTCAAGGTTTTAACGAGGCAACATATGCGTGTCCAACACTGTCTGAGTTTTTATGCAATTTCAGGTTTTTCTCTTTTGAGTTTTCCTGGTATGCTTGTAATGACTTAGCCACAGTGGTCATCAGGGGGAGTGTTATAAACCATTGTTTATTTACTAAGATGCCCTTAGTGTCTAAGTTTAGGGTTTACATATCTTGGGCACCAAGTCTTCTATCTATATAAATAGAGGCTTAACTTTGTATTCTACACACACATTAATAGAATTTCTCTCTCTCTTCTTCCCCTCTATTTTGTGTCTCCTTCTCTCTTTTCTTTATTCATAAGATTAACTATTTATTTTCTTGAAACCATTTTTTAGAACGTTCATGCTTGTGGATGCCAGTGATCTAAACTAACCACTCGACAGCTATTATTTCCCTCCGTCGACCTGCCGTCACTCCCGTGCCATGGTACAATGGCACGTTTTAAGTTTTAACGTTGTGAGCCATGAAACGTTCAGAGGTACAAACACTTTGCTCCAGGTTTTAATGGGTTCTGTTTTGTGATTTTCATTGGCTTAACTAAACTAATCTAAAAACTCTTAATCTACAACCACTAAAGGCTACTGCTTGGGTAGATAGATAATATCACACTAATAAGTAATAATAAATTTCCTCAGACTTCCCTCATTAGTCTTTTTCTTTCATTTAATGAGTTTCTTCAAAAGCCAAAAAAAAGAAATAAATACATTTCATTCCAAGATATAATGACTTTAAAGATTACTTGTACCATTAAATTGAATAAATTCGTTAGTTAGCAATCCAGTACACGGCACATTTAAACGTAATACAGGTAATGGTTATCTTAATGGTCACACACACAATGGCTGTCTCGAGTCGGCTTCTTTAGCTCATTAGCAATATCATAGCAATCCAGTACACGGCACATTTAAACGTAAAACAGGTAATGATTATCATAAATCAATAAATCATACAACAATTCTACACCCACGGAAGATTTGCACCGCAAAGTGCACTTCGGGGGAATCCAACAGTCCGTTAGCGGCTCTAAACATTGGGATAGGGAGTGGGGCAAGAGTGGACCCCACCCCACCTCTCATACGGTTCATCTTGCGGTGTAGAAACTCGGTGGATTAATCATTTTTGTAAATCATAATGGTCAGAAACACTTCAGCTGTAAATGAAGGACGGGAAAGTTTCTTCATGAACCCCAACTGGGAGTTAGTCCTGTAAGTTTCTTTAGCTCTGTTACTGAGCTTCTTTAGCTCTGTTTTTTTTTCTTCTTTTCATTTGTTGGCTTTCTTGTCCGACTCTTTCTAGCCTCTTGGCTATTGGTTATGTATTCATTGATTCTTTTAATGCATTTCCTTTCTTTGCCGAGCAAAAAAAAAAAAAAAAAGAAAAAAAAAGGAAATTTCAATTTGGTCCACCAATAAAAGGGGAGTTTAGTTTGGTCCTTATTTATTAAAAAATATTAAAATATCTAAAATATAAAGAGTATTACATTAACTAGTTGGAAGCTAAGCTCCAACAACATACTATTACATTAATTGAACAGGTTGCGGTACTAGCCTAACAAGCTAGGCTCCAACAACATACTATTACATTAATTGAACAGGTTGCGGTACTAGCCTACCAGCGAGCCTCATGGGTAACCTCGCCAAGGGAGCCGAAGCGGATGGGGGACTGAGATTGTGTCACAAGGGGGGCAAACTAACACTACCTTCTATGTTAATTTCTGCAATATTACGTCATTGGGGGCTCGAACCTGGGACCTCCTGGAGCGCATGAAACTTTGGGAAACGGGGATGACCAGCTGAGCTAGGTGCCCGTTTTTTAACCTGGGACCTCCTTTTCTCTTTTTTCACGTGGGATACATTTTTATTATTATTATTTTTTTCTTTTTTTCTCTTTCTTCTTTATTTTCTCTCTACTAAATATACCAATGGGCAAATGGCCAAAAAAACCCAAAATGGGGTGTCATCTTGTCAAACTGTCCCAGACGTTTTGAAATAAGACAAAATGCCGTAATCCGTTACTTTTGAGTTAAGTAGTCAAAATGGGGCATTTTGACTGGTCAATCGTATACTGTAATGTCCATATATCCCTTCGACGAGATTGAATGATAGAGATATAATTCTCGCCACGTGTCAAGATTTAAGGAAACTACATTTCCCCCCAAAAAAAATGGACGGTCAGATTGGGATATTAACACACCAGTGCTAATCATTCTGTTGACACGTAGGCTATGTAAACAGTTGACACGTGGAATGTGACCGACACCTGTATCGCACGTGTGGATCAGCACGTACACTTATATTCTTATCTTCAACCTTAGTCGTGTTTCAACCACAAAGAAAAAAAGTTTAGACCGAGAGATCGAGAGACGAAGAAGAGAAGATATATGAGAACGGAGTAGCCGCGTGTTTGTTAAGTTCTAAACAGAGTGAAGAACAAGTAATTTCTTGAAACCTTAGTTTTGTTTTACTGTTTGTGATTTTCGAATGCATGGTTGTTGTTTTTGAATGGCCGATGTTATTGAACGGATATCTAATTGAAATTATAGTTTCAGAGCTTGAAACAAAATTAAGGTTTCAAAAGCCCTAATTAGGGTTTCAGGGAAACAAAATTAGGCTTTTAGGGAAACGAAATTAGGGTTTCAAGAACTCTAATTAGGGTTTGAAAGAAACGAAACTAGAGAATATAATTTGGGAATTTTTCATTTTTTAGTAGATAAAATCGGTTTATATGATTTATAATTGTAATCAAGTATCATAATTGGGGATATTTCAATTTTCTTATTTTAATTTTTTTTTATGTGTCTCTCTCTTTCTCTGCCTCTGAATTCTGTCTATCTCTCTGTTTGTTTTGCTTTATAACCAAAGCATGGCTAAGAATGAATCAACTAAATGAGCTCTTTAGTATGTCGATTACTTCCTTAGAATGAATGGTATACATAAGCAATTGAGGTTAGTTTATTATTGCTTTTGCATGTATCTTATTTAACTTAGCGGAACTTCAGTTGCATTGGAAATTCTACTCTGTTGCATTTCATATGCTAGTGAAAACCAGGTTACAAATATGTCATCATTACAATTTGGGTGGGGTTTGGAAAATGAGGAACTAGTTAGCTAGATTGGATTAGAGAAGTACATGGGTATTGAATTGTTTGTAGAATAATTTGTGCATTGCTTTGTTTTTTGTTTCTTCACTTACCATGGAGGGCTTTGTTATTTGTCAGTAGTTTTTATTTGGTTCATGCAAATATTAGTGATCTTTAAAGGTTTGTGGATGTTTCAAACTGTATAAATTGCTCTAATATCTTTTGTTTGCCGTGAATGTTTCCACATAAAGATGAACTTAGTGACTTGAATGCGCACTAGGTACTAATAGTTATCAGATAATGTTTACTGCTATAAGATTTCACTAATCAAAATGCAATACAAATTCAAAATAAATTTTATGTTATGTGTGTTCGCCTAATACTTCACTGTTTTTTGGCTGATATAGTGGCTAAGTGTGAGCAATTGGCCTTGCAATCTCACCCTTTACGTGCCTAGGATCACTGATAATACCTGCACATTTCACCAATGTTGAATGTTTGTTTGTTTTTTTGTTTTTGGCCACTGTAAAATGTATATGGTGACAGATTGCTGCAATAGAATGAACTATGTTTCCCTTATGTAATTTATTACTTATTGATTTGTTTTATTTTTGTTAAATGTTTCAGAATGGGTAGTGAGGATATGAATTTTTGGAGAACTGATATAGGTGGCCGTTATGGGGACTTGTATTGTTGTGATTGTAAATCTGGTACAAGTGGAGATACATTCATGGCTATGATAAAGAACAGGTTGGTAATTGAACATGGTATGGATCCTAAACTGGATTTGATGTTATTTAATGATGATGATAGCAATGCATGTGATAAGTGTAAAGATGAAAAAATATTTATTTCATTTTGGAATAAAGGGAAACCAAATGAAGGCAATTTTGTAAGACTGCATTTGACTCCTGTTATTGGACCTGTAGAATGAGGTTTTTCTTATGATACTAGTGTTAGTAGGGTAAGTGGTATGAATAATCTTATAAGCCTTGTGAAGAAGACAACTGCTAGTAAAAGGGTTGAGGTTAGGAGGAGTCCAAGACTTAATAAACAGGATAACAACCATGTTAAGAAGCATGGTATGAGACCAACAAGACTTGATTTTTTGCATGAAGCGCAAGTTGTTTCTACACTAGCATCTGTTGCAGACAACCAAGTACATGAGTATGAAGATGATCAGGTAAATTTGCCTAATGTGCATACTGATCAGTGTCATCCTGATGATAGACATGAGTTTCCGTTTAAGGATTTTAGCCTCGTAGGTACTGAGAGGGTACGTGTACCGTTGCAAAAGTCCATGTACCCTTTTCCTATTCACGAATCAACTACTACACATATAAATGTTGCATTAATGAATTACCCATAACTTCTTCGTTATAACTCGGAATTGAGTGATTCTTGGCCCGTTGAATTCGTATGATCATCCAATACAACACGAGAACCTTCTCAGGGATAAATGTCATACTCATTAAAGTCATGAGCTCAAACTCTTCACGCGCGCACATACACACACACACACACACACACACACATATATATATATATATATATAAAAATGTGTATATACCGTCATAAGAGTTATTATTCCATAGAGTGAGCACTTGTTTTGATAGTGTTGATGGTGGTTTTTTGTATAGGGCGAAAACTGTAAAAGTCTATCTACCTGACCCGGCATCAGATGTAGTAGACATTGATATGTCTATATTCCGCAGGGAATTTGGAGAACATATCAAAATCTGATGAGTGCCTATGTCTCTCTTTATATTATATTGAAACTCAAGCTCCTAGATGAATTGTTCACTAGTATAGAGCCTAATGAGTATATAAGCTCCTACTGCATTACTCACACTAATGCCGGAGCCTGCCGAGTATTTTTCCTATGCTTTGTTCCCCAGCTGAACCTTTAGTATTGGTATGATATGACAATTAGTGTTCGCTCGCAGATGAGTAGCACGAGTTTCCCGAAGTATCAAAATTAAGGTCTGCATGAAAATGCTTAATCAGAAGATGCGCTAACTGCTCTCTGAGAATAGAAGAATTTTGTGTCAACACACAAAATTTGCTAAATTTGTTCAATTTTGTGATAACTCACAAGATTCAAGTTTTCGTCCTAACTAATTTGCAAACATTAGGTGTTTTGCGCCTTGTGCAAATATCTCGAACCCTATTGGTCGAGGCCAAACCTAGATAAACTAGGAAACTGATCCGCCCCGGAGCTAGTAGGAACAAAGTCCTACCATAAAACAAGAAACAAAGGAGGAATTGTGGCAAATAAAATGAAATGACAAAAGAGGCGCGGCCACGCCACATAGCCGGCCAATCCTCTCCAATAGGCGCTTCCTGTGGCCGTCGGCCACGCTCCATATTTCTCTTGCTAGCCCCCTCTCCCATCAACCAATCATATCGCTCAAAACCTGCCACACACACTTTTAATAAAGATTGGAAGTTGGTAGGTCGATGCGCCTAATTCCATTAGGAATCTAATCTAGACGGCCCAAGCCAGTCTCCAAAAAGCAATCACGGCCGTACAATTTGGCCACTTGATTTATTAAGTTTGGACGCTCCCAACGCACCCAAATAGCCATCACCGTAGGCACCATGCCAATTGGCAGTCAACCTGCCAAATCGCGCCAGTATGCCAATTGGCAGGCCGTGCCGTACCGCGCCACCTAGCCGCCCGCGTTAGGGTTTTGATATGCCAAACCTAATTAGGCCAGGGTATAACACCAATATGCCAAGATATAGTGGCCACGGCTACACCACCATGCCACTGGCACGACCACAACACCATGCCACTGGCGCGGCCACATTACCATGCCACTGGCGTGGCCACAATACCATTCCACTGGCGCGGCCACATTACCATTGCGCCACTAAATGGCGCCACACTTCCATTGTGCCACTCACAGGCGCTACATTGCCATTGCGCCACTAACAAACGCCACATTACCATTGCGCCACTATGCCATTATGCCGCCTAGCTTGCGTGCGATTGGTCAGAATAACTAGGTCTTGCTCATTGGACCCACTCAGCAACTTGTTGCACATTTTCCACGAAACACTCGAGACATCAAACATGTCACAAATTGGGGGATACTCATCATGGTATTGGTCTGGCGGTTTACAGCGTGCGGCGTACAATACGCCCATTACAAGAAAGTGTCAGGAAAGAGCGGACGGTTAGATAACAGTAAGAGAATAGTCGGAGTAAGGCTGACCATTTTACCCTCACAATGGGAACGTGATGGTAAATCGCTTCTACACAACCCCACTTCTCCACTACTTAACTATCTCCATTTCCTACGAGATCAAGGGGCTCAATGACTTGTATAAATAGGTTTTAAACCTATTTCGACCAACAAGACAGTTTTTGTTAACAACAACACAAGTATCCAGAAAAACACAAAAAGAACTGATAGCTTACATTCCACAAGCCAGTTCCAAATTCGGATACAAGTCATAAAATAACCACACCCTCAAAATCCAATATTTTGATCTCAACACCTTCTCCGCTTCCCTCCCTAAGATCAACCCTTCTCATTCACTTTGTGACCGAAGCAAGTCTGAGACGGTCATTTCTTGGTTTAGGCCAGAATTGTACAGATGGATCTCTCGAATCTAAAATACTCATGTGCAGTGCATTTGTTTAGGGTTTAGATTCGTTTCTCGGCGGCACACCCAAATTTACCAAAACCAGCAGAATCAGTTTTTGCCCCAAAACAACTGGCGACCATAGTGGGAGATTAATCTCTCGGTTGCAAAAAATCATTTTCCCTATTCCATTTTCAATTTCCTAAATTTCTCAAGATGGTTGATCTTAGGAATGGTTCAGAAACCCTTAGTCCCAATTTTACTTCTCATAGCACTGAAAATACTTCACATGTTATCCCTGAATCCGTTCTTTCATTCAAAACCCTTGTTGAGGCTATGTAGTCTCGATATTTAACAATTATTCACGATTTGACGAAAATCCTGAGTCAAGACGCATGACGGAGTATTTACGCTTTTGAAAGCGCTCACGGATCAACTATCAAAGGAACCAACACGTATTCATTCTGGAGGAAACGCCATCAACAATTCATTTTGGATCAATGCTTATGGTAGTAGTCCTTCTTCCAAGATTCATATTCCTACTCCTAGTAATGAGGATGAAGCCTATGGTCACGCTGAATGGAAGGTATCCACCAACCTAACTTGTCTGCTCATGAAGATCAAGAGATGTTTCCTCAAGATCAGAAAGAAGACTCATGGGATTTATCACGTTCTCATCAGAGTCCTCGCAATGAAAAGGTGATTTCATTATGTGCGTCCTTCCTGGAAAATATCAATTCCCATATTGCATCAGAAGCTGCTAAGAGATCTGCTGCTGCTTTACTCAGTCGAATCCGAACCATTATAGAATGAAAAAGATCGTAAAGACGTTCAGGAAAGCAGGAGTCCTTCCAATAAAATATCCAACCTCCGGTCAATCGCTAATGAAGGAAGAAAGATAAAAGCTCCAGCAGCGGAACAACAGCCCAAACGTGTGGCACCAGCGCATCAGACGGCTTCACCCCGGAAGGTCACGGCTAAGATTCCTGCGCAACAACAAGAAACTGGAGATGCTGCTCCAAACTTCCCGTTCCCGATCGAGGAAGTAATTAAACTCCTGGAAGTATGGATTCAAGATGATGCCATCAAACTACCTCCTGTTAGGCGCCTACCAACTGAGGAACAAATAGCAAATCCCAAGTATTGCCATTACCACAGGTTTGTCAATCATCCAACCAATGAATGCAACAAATTGAAACGCATTTTCAAGGAGAAGGTAGATGCAGGAGAACTTCAATTAGGCACCGAAGGAGTTCACAAAGACCCTCTTCCAATCAGGAGCTGCATGATTTCTGGGAACTCCATCCGCAAAACCGTACAGTCTATGATGGAGCATTTATGTGAGATTCTGTATTTCTCCAAGGCGCAGCGTCAAGACATATTTACAGCCCTCAATTGTGATGTGTCAGGCAAGCGGTTGTTTTCAGTCGGGGAAGCCGCTCCCAAATCCCAACCTATTCTAGAAGGTGCCACTGGTAAATGCAATAGGGGACTGCTGAACACTGCCCACCTGAGGGATGTCGAGTTCGGCAGCACGCTGATTGACGCGACCTCTGACTTCAACATTGTTACCGTCAAGACTCTGAGAGCCGCAGGAATTTTAAAGCAGGAAGCTGTGCACTGCCCAACTGTGATCAAAAACCCTGAAGAATAATAAAAAAATGCTTACGGGTACATTAATCTCAAAATCAAGGTGGGAGATGCTCTAACGCACGCCAAATTTCATATTGTTAAAGAATGCCCAAATTATGATATGGTTCTGGGGCGCTCATGGGTGCATACCAACAAAGAAAAACTAGGAGTATGTCCTTTGCCAGTGTTTATACCTAAAAGGATTTACAACAATCCATCCAATCCTAAAGATTATTTGCTGCCGCATCAACAACTTGCCAATGTGACCCAATTGCCTGGAGAGAGCCCGTCGACATTTGTTCGCAGATTCCGAACACAAGTAAGTTTCATTGAACAACCCTTTTTGCAACCAGTCACTCCTCCCTTCGTCAAAGCCTGGGGACTCGATCCGGTTATCAACCCAGCTGTCACAAGGAGGTATGAATGGGATGCTGGTCCTTTCAAATATTTTATCAAATGTTTAGAAGTTATCTCGGTCAAAGATGATGAGTCTAAGAGCCAAGTTACTGAGCAACGCCTAAACCCATTCCAAGTTGGAGATATAGTTGTAAGGATTGCTGCTCAACCCCCACCCGGTTCCGCAGAAGGAAGAGATGAGCCGTACCTAGTGGCAGAAATTATCTTAGGAGGTTACTGCAAGCTCATCAATGCCGACAAACTAGAAGGCATGGTAATGCACTCACGATGGCTCAAGCCTTTCAATACCTAAGATTCCGTACTCCCCTTTTCCTCCAATGTTCTCATTAGTGTTTCCTTTAGCAATTTCCCTTTTCATGCAATATTTGTAATTCCTCCAAAATAATTGCACTGCTTGCATTCATAATTAAGGTTTCGATTTGTCAATTAATCAAGTATCATTTCCCTTTTAGAAATCTCTTTACTCCTGAATCATCTCAAGGGAAAGTATCGAGTAAACCCAAACCCTCACAAAAATCATTACCTATTAATTTGAAACCAGAAAAAATCAAGCCATGCAAGAGATGTCTCAAAAATACTGAAGAGGGGAATATGTAAAGGAAAAGAAAACACAAGATCATCAAGAAGCGGCACATTCTTTCTGGGGAAAGCATCTTTCGCATCCGAAGAGAAGCCCGCTTCAACCTTCGCCCGACGAGATTCCTAGAAGAAGTTTTGTTGTCTGCAGTTTTCTGGATTTTGGGAATCCTCTTCAC
This sequence comes from Papaver armeniacum, assembly GCA_023531295.1. Classification (NCBI taxonomy): domain Eukaryota; kingdom Viridiplantae; phylum Streptophyta; class Magnoliopsida; order Ranunculales; family Papaveraceae; genus Papaver; species Papaver armeniacum. The sequence goes on from JAJJWW010010343.1 coordinate 34,785, forward strand.
GGAATAAAGAAGCAATGAATTTGAAGTCAGCACACATGACACTTCAGCTGGTTTGCAACTACCTCTTCAGAAACGGCGCATAGAATCACGTTACATGCGCCATTAATTGGAGATGAAACCTCCCCACCTAACAAGCATAGATTTTAGATTTCTTACTCCGTGTCAATGTATCCAGGCTTCTACATACCTAGACGGCACGCCACAAATATTCAAGAAGCATATAGTTTGCACCGTGGATTATCAAGAAAGGGAGAACTTGTTTTTCGAAATCAAGGGTTAATGGCGCCCTCACTAGATTTCTATCCAGAAGTCGCTTCAACGTTCTCTCCAGAAGCCGGAGCCGCTTCAACGCCTCAGCAAGCCACACAAACCAACCGCCTCATATCTGCCACATCGGCCGACAAAGTCAGATTGGGTGTTTCTATATTTCCAATTTCCTATGGAAAGGGTGCATGGACTGCCAGATGTTTGGATGCAATACAGGTCTGTCAAGTGCGACTCCCAAATTGATCAACAAATGACGGATCCAAGAAATTGCCGCTTTCGTCAATTCGCCAGTCACCTTACCAGAAAATGAAATGGAAGTACATCTTCCAAGAGGAAAATAGGCTCGAGCCACAGGAATTTCTCAACATGAAGCCGTACACGCATCAAAGACACCAAAGGAAGATCCAGAGATACTGATGGTCATATCACCTTTGAAAAAAACCAAACACGATGTCAGCTGTGGGACCTGCCTGATGATCAGCAGTCCACACTCCAAGCAACTTAAAGTTAAGGCCTCTTATAATTGAGCACAATGGAGTTAGGCAAATTTTGAAATCCACTAGAGAGGCCAAATACTCATTTCTCTGGAGACATGACCTTATCACACATTCTGGAGAGGATCGATGGAGTTCACTTAGGATTTGATGAAGTTATGCGTACAACTAAAGTTCGTACTTGTGAAAAGAAGAAGAAAGAACATGATGTACTTACCTTGTCGCTGACGATTGGCACACTCGTGATGGAGCTGCTGACAGCGACGAAGAGGAGCCGGCTGCTGCAGACGAAAGCACAGAGCCAGAAGAGCAACAAAAAACAGAAGATGATCGATACTTTTTTTTTTTTTTTTTTTTTTTACGAATGGAGTTCGAACAGGAAAAGGATTCCTTCTTGCTCCATGGACGTGAATGGATAGCTGGGCCCACAATACTCATACCCATAGCCGAGCTAGCAACACGCTACTACGAAGACCATTGGCCGCGCGGTCCCGTTGCTGAAGGCCGATTGGAATTTTCCTGGTAATATCTACCTGCTTCGTCTTTTCAATTTCAATTCCGTCTGTCACCATCTAGTGATTACCCCGCAATAATGTCATTGTTACATGCTAAGCAGGGGACTTAATGTTGATGGTGGTTTTTAGTATAGGGCAAAAACTGTAAAAGTCTATCTATTCGACTCGAGCATCAGATGTAGTATACATTGATATGTCTATATTCCGCAGGGAATTTGAAGAACATATCAAAATCTGATGAGTGCATATGTCTCTCTTCATATTATATTGAAACTCAAGCTCCTAGATGAATTGTTCACTAGTATAAGCCTAATGAGTATATAAGCTCCTAGCTGCATTCCTCACTAATACCGGAGCCTGCCGAGTATTTTTCCTATGTTATGTTCCCCAGCTGAACCCTTAGTATTAGTATAATATGACAATTAGTGTTCGCTCGCAGCTGAGTAGCATGAGTTTCCCGAAGTATCAAAATTAAGGTCTGCATGAAAGTGCTCAATCAGAAGATGCGCTAACTGCTCTCTGAGAACAAAAGAATTTTATGTCAACACACAAAATTTGTTAAATTTGTTCAATTTTGTGATAACACACAAGATTCAAGTTTTCGGCCTAACTAATTTGCAAACATTCGGTATTTTGCGCCTTGTGCAAATATCTCGAACCTTATTGGTCGAGGCCAAACCTAGGTAAACTAGGAAACTGATTCACCCCGGAGCTAGTTGGAACAAAGTCTTACCAGAAAACAAGAAACAAAGGAGGAATTGTGGAAAATAAAGAGCAATGACGAAAGAGGCACGGCCACGCCACATAGCCGGCCAATCCGATCCAATAGGCGCCGCATGTGGCCGTCGGCCACGCTCCATATTTCTCTTGCTACCCCCCTTCTCCCATCAACCAATCAGATCGCTCAAAACCCGCCACACACACTTTTAATAAAGACTGGAAGTTGGTGGGTCGATGCACCTAATTCCATTAGGAATCTAATCTAGACGGCCCAAGCCGGTCTCCAAACAACAATCACGGCCGTACAATTTGGCCACTTGATTTATTAAGTTTGGCCGCTCCCAACGCGCCCAAATAGCCATCACCGCAGGCGCCATGCCAATTGGCCAGTCAACCTACCAAATCGCGCCATTATGCCAATTGGCAGGACGTGCCGTACCGCGCCACCTAGCCGCCCGTGTTAGGGTTTTGATATGCCAAACCTAATTAGGCCAGGGTCTAACACCAATATGCCAAGATATAGTGGCCGCGGCTACACCACCATGCCGCTGGCGCGACCACATTACCATGCCACTGGCATGGCCACAACACCATGCCACTGGCGTGGGCACAACACCATGCCACTGGCGCGGCCACAACACCATGCCGCTGGCGCGACCACATTACCATGCAACTGGCACGGCCACAATACCATGCCACTGGCGCCGCCACATTACCATTGCGCCACTAACTGGCGCCACACTGCCATTGTGCCACTCACAGGCGCCACATTGTCATTGCCCCACTAACAGGCGCTATATTGCCATTGTGTCACTATGCAGACGCCACTATGCCATTATGCCGCCTAGCTTGCGTGCGATTGGTCAGAATAACTAGATCTTGCACATTAGACCCACTCGGCAACTTGTTGCACATT